>ML779125.1:257187-276239 GCA_009831015.1 Picea engelmannii | reverse complement strand
TTTTTATCATTTTTTAAGGCACTGGATATTAACAAATCCCCCTTGCTATGAAGATATAATTGTATTCATGATGGGTTTAAGTCTATTGGCTATCAACTTAGTTATAATATTATAAACGACATTGCATAAAGAGAAAGGAGGATACTTATATGTCGTATTTGCTTCCCTTTCTTTAGGGACTAGGTCAAGGAACATAGCATTGAACGCCTAAAGAATGGATGCTAAAGTGCATGATTCTTCCACAACCTCCCATATGTCTTGACCAGAAATTTCCCAACCGACCTGGAAGAAGTCCAAGGTGGAGTTGTCTAGACCAAGGGGTTTACCTGCCATCATTTCCTTTACTGTTCTTTCCACCTCTTCAAAGGTCGTTGGCCTCGGTATATTGCGGTTCTGCTCCTGAGAAATTAGAGAGGGGATTAAATTTGTGATGGTTCTCATTGCAACTCAACGATCTGGTTCAGTTTCTTGTAGATTAGCATTAAAGTGATGAACTAGTTCCTCTTCAATGTCTTATTGTTTTTCTCGCATTGCCCCATTAGCTAATTTTAAAGTTTTAATTCAGTTCTAGTTTCTACTTTGAAGGAGTAAATTGTGAAAAAACATCGAATTCTTGTCTCCTTTGCATAGCCACCTAACTATGGATTTTTGTTTCCATAGATTTTCCTCCTACTTATCTCATTTGTTTATCTCTATTATGAGCTTATCCTCCTTGGCCAATCTTTCTTCAAATCAACATGTTAGAATGATATCCTGCTACAATGCTTCCATCTCCTAGTCCAAACGTCTTTTCTTAGAAAAAATGTTGTTGAAGACTTATTTATTCCATTTTTTTATTTTGAAGTTGATGTGCTTCGATCGATTTTGGACCTGGTACATTTTGGTGCCATAAAGATCATCTCTCTTTGACCACCAACATCTAATATTATCCATGAAGTTTGGATGATCCATCCAAAAGCATTTAAAATGGGATGGTTTGGGCCTGGGTTTTAGAGAGCTTTCCCAATCTAATAATATTGGCCAATGATCTGATCGAGTAGCTGGTAAAATATCAGTGGAGATAGCCCGCTAAAGTTGAGACATAGGTTCTAAGACAAGGAAACAGTCTAGTCTTACTGCGATTTGAGTTGCTCATCACGGCTTGTTGTTCCAGGTATGGAGACCACTTTTGGTATGGATGTCAATGAGACAAACATTGGTAATGAGATCATGAAATGCTACTCTTTCAACTTTGAGCTTACAAATTCCTCCTTTTTTCTCTTCCAACGAGGTTATCATGTTAAAAGGTTGATTGCATCCAATAAATCTCTTTTTTAGGTTAGGTTCAGAGGGCCATATGCATTGGAAAGAAATTCAAACTCATGTGAAACAATAGGTTTATACCTTGCAGTAATTATGCTCAAAGAGATGGATTGAACTTATATGGAGATGATATATGGATTCCAGAGCACTGCCAATCATCTCGATGTAGATTTTAACCTTATACAATTATTTATTGCAAATAGATTCTTAATCAAAACATAAAAGATACAATGGCACACACACACACATTACACATAGATTTTACCCTGTAAATTGTTAGGGACCTAACCTCCCTAACCCCTCATGTAGTTAGAATAATATATTTTCCATGTATTAAAGGCCAACATTAGTTAATAAGGCCTATTTAATAAATGAGAACAAGTCAATGTAAGAAGACTTAATAGATGTTTTCGCTTCTAGAAAGATCTTCCTCTAGAATGTTCTTTAGAAGATAGAATTAGTATAAATAAGAGTAAGAGGCATGAGAATGATTTGTCTTGAGAATTATTGTAATAGATTGTTTCTCTGCTAGAGGTTTCCCCCTCGAAGAGTCAAGTGAACATTGCATTCTATCAACAAGGTATCATTTTGGTTTTGGTCCTCTACATTTTGTTGTTTAATTGGTATTTTCTATAGTATTTATGTTTTCTGCTTAATACAATAGATCTGGTACCTAACAAGTGGTATCAGAGCACTTTCCTCTATGGAAACTATAGGAATTTTTTTCCAGGGTAGAGACGTGTAATGTCGGCATGTTTAAAGCACATAAATCTGTCATTCAAAGGGTAAAACTACGATGTGGAAGACTACACATAGGAAATACAGATGATTTTGTGGGGTTGTCTAGAAACCAAAGTTTAACCTTATTAGAAACCTCTATAACACCTATTGGTACCCTTCGATCTATACCTCATCAAACAAAATATGTACATGGCCAGCACTCCCACGTACTATCAAGTATATAGGAAGTCCCTTAGGTCTCCTAAAACCAACCCTAGATCAGCCAATTGGTCACCTAATTGTTATAGTGACACTGATAACAACACTCAAGAAGATACTCTCTAGTACCCTAAGTAATCGAGTAGTACGACTAAGGGTATGGTCAAGCCTCCTTAGTTGGTGCCCTAAGATATTGGGTTGAGTATTAATGTTCAACCCTGCATGTGTATCAGATAGCTATAGCATAGGGAAAACCCTTGTCTGTAGGAACCATAAAAATTGTAACCTTTGGGAAAGGAACACAAGAGATATATTGGTGTGCAACCCTACCTCCTGCATTCTAGTTGCAACATTCTTACACAACTTTTCCTGTTAACAATATGGGAAAATTGTCACTACAATATTCTTCAGGTCAAATTCTAAGTCTGCAAAAGTAAAAAAAACAAGTATAGTGGTCCCACCGGCACCCTTATTTGGGACCTATCCCATTGGATTCCTCTTTTCGATTTGATCATTGTGGTGCTTATTAGTTTTAAGCATTATTTTTCTTGTGGACTTGACCCCCTTCTAGATACCCATATTTGGGACCTATCCCATTGGATTCCCCGTTTTGCCCTGATCATAATAATATCTATCACTTGTAAAAAAAAAAAAAACTTTGTGGACCCACCTAACCTTTCTGACTCCCTTCTTTCCCACCTCTTACGTTTGATTCCTCTCTTTGTACTGACTGAAGTGGTACCTTTCACCGGTAACCCCTTTTCTTTGTAGACCAACTTCCTCATTCTTGTGTTTCCCCTTCTCCATGGCACACACCTGCAACCAAGAACTTAAAACCCACCTCAATTCCCACATAGAGGCCCAACTAGACTACATGAAGGAGGAATTGAATCAGGACATCCATTCCCACATTTCTAGCCATCTTTCCTCCCACCTTGACTCCTTTGTTACCAAGGTTTTGGAAAATTTGCATTTTCGCGCAGGCCATATCTCATCTGAACAACTTCTAAATCGGAAGGCGCGGCCTCTTCCAATTCCTAGAATTTTCAGTTCAACCCCTTTCCTCGTTATCTGTGTCTTCCACAAGTGGAGGTGAACAAATTTGATGGCTCATATCCCATTAGTTGGGTCACTCAAATGAAATATTACTTCTCCTTGCATGGAATCACTAATGACTTGGCCAAAATTCGTTATGATGTCCTCTATTTGCATCTTGAACGCTGGAAATGGTGGCAATGGAATAGAAAATCATGCCAAGGGTATGTTTCTTGGACACAGTTTGTGGTCGAACTTTATGAACACTTTGCAACCAACACACACTCTATGGGTCATTTTACCAAGTTGAAACAATCTGGTACCGTGGAAGACTTTATCGCTGCATTTGATCAATTAGATTTCAGAATAGAGGGAATGTTTGATACCTTCTTTAGGGAATGTTTTATCAGTGGCCTCAAGGACGAAATTCGAGCCCAGATTCTCATGGCTCACCCCTAGACTTGGTTGGAAGCTACTCAACATGTCAAGGAAGAACAACAAGTTGTATTTTCCCAAAACCACAAACCTTCTTTTCTTCCTCGCCCTTGCCCTTCCAATCTTTCCCCTCATCCCACTCCTCTCAAGATCTAGAATTTAACTCGAGAAGAAATGGTTGAACACCGGATCAAGGGTGTTTTCTATAATTGTGATGAAAAATATTTTCTCGGGCACAAGTGTAAGGAACATAAGCTTTTTATGGCCTTTTCTGAGGATGTTGTTGATGAGGGGGCTAAAGTTTCCCCTGTGGAAGAGCTACCCCCAACAGATGATACTACTTCACTTGTTGATCCACCATAAGTTGAACTATTGATTTTGTTGCATGCCCTCACTAAATTTTCTGTCCCTCAAACCCTCAACCTCAGTGGCTACATTAAGCATAGGAAAGTCAAAATCCTTGTTGACAGTGGCAACACCCATAATTTTATCCACTATCGCATTGCCTTGGAAATCAATTGTTATATATGCGCCATCAACAATTTTCAAATCATGATTGCCAATGGCGGTTCTATGAAATGTGGTGGTACTTGTGAAAATGTGTTCCTCCAAATTGGTCAGTACTACATGAAATCTCATATGTTTTATATCGACACGGGTGGTTGTGACATTGTGCTCGATGTTGAATGGTTACGCACTTTAGGACCCATCCTCATGGATTTTAAAGAATTAGCCATGCAATTCCAACAAGAGGGATAACATTATAAGTTCCAAGACATCACCACGGGCTCCCCTAAGATCATCAATTCGGATCGAATGGAAAAGCTCCTAAAAAAAGTTAACTCGAGAATTATTTACCAACTCCATTTCATTCAATCAGTTGAGACACCCTATGTGCATCCTGACCTTTAATCTATCCTATACAAACACCAAGATATTTTTTCCACTCCCCAGGGACTTCCCCCTTATCGTGGAATTCATGAGCATTTCATTCCTCTAGTCCCAGACATCCTTCCTCCCAATGTTCGCCCGTGTCGTCATCCCTTTGCCTAGAAGAATGAAATTGAGAAAGTCATTCAAGAATTGCTTGAAGCAAGTGTTATCCATCCTAGTACCAACCCCTATTCTTCTCTTGTAGTCATTGTACTCAAGAAAGAAGGCACTTGGCGCATGTGTCCCGAATTTCGCTCCCTCGACAAACTCACCATCAAAGACAAATTTATGCCCCCCAAACCCTCAAGCTCATTGGCTACATTAAGCATAGGAAAGTCATAATCCTTGTTGACGGTGGAAACACCCATAATTTTATCCATCGTCATATTGCGTAGGAAATCAATTGTTATATATGCGCCATCAACCATTTTCAAACCATGATTGCCAATGACGGTTGTATGAAATGTGGTGGGCATTGTGAAAATGTGTGCCTCCAAATTGGTCAGTACCACATGAAATATCATATGTTTGTTATCGACATGGGAAGTTGTGACATTATGCTTGGTGTTGAATGGTCACGCACTTTGGGACCCATCCTCATGGATTTTAAAGAATTAACCATGCAATTCCAACAAGAGGGACAACATTATAAGTTCCAAGACATCACCACAGGCTCCCCTAAGATCATCAGTTTTAAAAAAAGTTAACTCGAGAATTATTTACCAACTTCATTTCATTCAAGCAGTTGAGACACCCTATGTGCATCCTGACCTTTAATCTATCCTCTCCAAACACCAAGATATTTTTTCCACTCCCAGAGACTTCCCCCTTCTCCTGGCATTCATGATCATTCCATTCCTCTAGTCCCAAACATCCTTCCTCCCAATGTTCTCCCTTATCGTGATCCCTTTGCCTAGAAGAATGAAATTGAGAAAGTCATTCAAGAATTGCTCGAAGCGGGTGTTATCCATCCTAGTACCAACCCCTATTCTTTTCTTGTGGTCATTGTACTCAAGAAAGAAGGCACTTGGCGCATGTGTCTCGAATTTCGTTCCCTCAACAAACTCACCATCAAAGACAAATTTCTGCCCCCCAAACCCTCAAACTCATTGACTACATTAAGCATAGGAAAGTCATAATCCTTGTTGACAGTGGCAACACCCATAATTTTATCCACCGTTGCATTGCCTAGGAAATCAATTGTTATATATGCACCATCAACAATTTTCAAATCATGATTGCCAATGGATGTTCTATGAAATGTGGTGGGCATTGTGAAAATGTGTGCCTCCAAATTGGTCAGTACCACATCGAATATCATATGTTTGTTATCGACATGGGTGATTGTGACATTGTGCTCAGTATTGAATGGTTACGCACTTTGGGACCCATCCTCATGGATTTTAAAGAATTAACCATGCAATTCCAACAAGAGGGACAACATTATAAGTTCCAAGATATCACCACAGGCTCCCCTAAGATCATCAGTTCAAATCGAATGGAAAAGCTCCTAAAAAAATTTAACTCGAGAATTATTTACCAACTTCATTTCATTCAAGCAGTTGAGACACCCTATGTGCATCCTGACCTTTAATCTATTGTTGGTCACTATAATTGCTTATTTAACTAAACAATCAAGTGCTACATAAATTGTCAACCGAGGGAAGTCTGTTTATTTCAAAGGTAATCACGCACTGTATATGCTCAATCTCAAAAGCAATCTAGAGTTGTAGTAAAAATACATTAATCACACTTTGCCTTGAACAAACTGAAGTTCTACTTTAAATTACAGGAAAGCAACCTACCTATTGCGGAGTTCAAAATTAAAGGAATAATTATCTAAAGAATCCTAGATTACATTTAAGAAAATAACAACAAGATGCTGCAAAAGGAAAGACCAACTATTTTGTAACAGAGAACAAGACCCTATTCCCCAAGCAAAAATCTTCAGCACCTATTTCCGATCATCACACTTTCATGAACTCATTGCTAACTGAAATGATTGACACACACTAAAGGCTAACTATCTCTTAACAGAGAACATGACCCTATTCCCCAAGTAGGAATCTTCAGCACCTGTTTCCGATCATCACACTTTCATGAACTCATTGCTAACTGAAATGATTGACACACACTAAAGGCTAACTATCTCTTAACAGAGAACAGGACCCTATTCCCCAAGCAGGAATCTTCAACACCTGTTTCCGATCATCACACTTTCATGAATTCACCAAACAGGATTGCTAACTAGAATGATTAATAGTTACCCAAGCATGAATTATATGAAAACAATGTAACAACCAGTAAAGCAGAGTTTCAGCAAGACAAAGTTCGGTAAAGTAGTGTTTCAACAAAACAGGATTTAATCAAGGCATGAACATAAATAATACTAACACACTACAGAGCTAACAGGTGAATATTGTGAAGAAGGTGGGCCCTCCCTTCTCACAAGATTCCCCTGAAACGAAAGGAACTAGAGAGAAATGCTCAGAACAATCTTTTTTTCATTTGTCAACTATATCATATTACAATCTGAAGTAAAACACGTCCTTCTCTGTAAATCCTTTCTTCGCCCAAAAAGAAGATCCGCTCTAATGATGATTTCCCCATATTTAAAGAGGAGAATCCTCTCGATACAATTTGATCATCAAATTACATGTGTATATCTAAATCCTATTCTTAGTCAGATCAAATTTCTATACTGGAATAGGATATCCTGGTCTCCCGTAACAGAATGCTATTACAATAGTTAAAAAGGTGTTGAGTGAGGTGTTGATGTTGCGGCTGGAGTAAAAACTTCCTTATTTATCTTCTTGCTACAGTTGTTGTATGTTGTTTCAGCATCGCAAATCACGGGCTGTTTCAGCAACGGGATTTGCGTTCTGACTGTTTCAGCAACGTGGTCTCATGCAGCAACGATGGTTAATTCTGGCTCAAGGTGTAGCTGTTGTGGTTAGTGTAACAGCTTTGTGTTGTTGTTTCAGCATCGTAGACCACAGAGAGTGTAGCATCTTCTTCTTATGTGAGTTGTTGTTTCAACATTGTAGACCACGAAGAGTGTAACAACTTCTTCTGTGTGAGTTGTTGTTTCAGCATCGTAGACCACAGACTGTTTCAGCCACAGGGTTTGTGTGCTTTGACTGTTTCAGCAACAAGCCTCAATTATAATCTGCAATTCGAACTGTTTCAGCACTTATATATTTCTGATCAACGGTTAAGTATGAGAGTAATGTAAAATTATATGCAAAACAGATTAAACATATAGTAAAGAGAAGAGACGTTATATACCTTTGGAGAGATGGGGTAAGGTGATAATATAAGTTTAAATGTGAGTGGAAAAAGGATGTAATGGTAGCAAAAAGTGTGAGCAAAAAGGTACATTGTAGGGTCCTAACATCTATCATCTCCAAACACCAAGATATTTTTTCCACTCCCAGGGACTTCCCCCTTCTCGTGGCATTCATAATCATTCCATTCCTCTAGTCCTAGACATCCTTCCTCCCAAAGTTTGCCTTTATCATCATCCATTTGCCTAGAAGAATGAAATTGAGAACGTCGTTCAATAATTGCTCGAAGTGGGTGTTATCCATCCTAGTACCAACCCCTATTCTTCTCTTGTGGTCATTGTACTCAAGAAAGAAGGCACTTGGCGCATGTGTCCCAAATTTCATTCCCTCAACAAACTCACCATCAAAGACAAAATTTCCAATCCTTTCATTGATGACTTGTTGGATGAATTGAGCAGTGCTCAGTACTTTACTAAACTTGATCTTCATTCTGGCTACCACCAAATATGTATGAAAGAGGAATACATTCACGATATTGCCTTTAGAACTCATGAGGGTCACTATGAGCTTTTGGTCATTCTCTTTGGCCTGTGTAATGCACCCTCCACTTTCCAAAGTCTCATGAATCATGTATTTCATCCTTTTATCCGTCATTTTTTCTAAGCTTTCTTTGATTATATTTTCATCTATAGTAAAACTTGGAAAGCCCATCTCACCCATGTGAATAAAGTTCTCCATCTACTCTCTCGGCACAAACTTTTTCTCAAACAATCTAAATTTCCTTTGGAGCCTCAGAAGTGAAGTACTTGGGTCATATTGTCGGTAAAGGTGGCGTATGGGTGGATCTTAAGAAAATTGAATCTATGAAGGATTGGCCTCGCACTAAAACTCTTAAGAGCTTGCGTGGTTTTTTGGGTTTAATGAAGTTTTATTACAAGTTTGTTCAAAATTATGGAAAACTTGTAACACCTCTCACTTCTCTTATTGAAAAGAATGCTTTCACTTGGACTTCATTCGTTGATCAATTCTTCCATGCTCTAAAAGAGGCTATGTGTATGAATCTTGTCCTGACACTTCCCGACTTCACCAAGACTTTTGTCCTGGAATTTGATGCTTCTGGGAAAGGAATTGGGAGAGTCCTCATGCAAGATGGTAGACCTTTGGATTTCATTAGAAAACAACTTTCAGAGAGACATTTGGGCCACTCAATCTATGAAAAGGAAATGTTGGTTATTCTGCATTGTGTGGAACTCTAGCGTCCTTATCTAGTGGGGCAATGCTTCCAAATTAAAATTGATCATCATAGCCTCAAATATTTTCTGGAACAACGAATTTCATCCCTAGAGCAACAAAAATGGGTGACTAATTTATTTGGATATGATTGTGAGATTATTTACAAGAAGGGAAAAGAAAATTTCATTGTTGACACTCTTTCTAGGAAATATGAAGAAGAAGGGTCCCTCTTTTCCCTCTCCTTTATTGTACAAGATTGGCTCCAAGATGTTCTCCAGGAATGGTTGCAAGACCCCAAAATTTCTCTCATGATCCAACAATTGCAACACCATTCTCAAGCTTCTCCAGGGTACTCTTGGCCCAATGAAGAGCTTTGCTACAAATTCCATTTGTATTTAAGCAAACAATCGCAACTTAAAACAACAGTGCTTTCTAGGCTTCATGATTCACCTACAATTGGGCATTTAGGATTTACCAAAACCTATGAATGGGTCAAACGTTCTTTTTTCTGGGATGGTATGAAAAAATATGTTCGCACCTTTGTGGTTGAATGTGATACATGTCAACGCAATAACGGAGAAATAGTCAAAGCTCCAGGCACACTCCAACTGAACTCAATTCCCCCTGCTATTTGGAGGGATATTTCTATGGATTTGATTGTTGTCCACCCTAAATCCGGTAATAAGTCAATTGTCATGGTGGTAGTTGATTTTCTTTCCAAATATGCTCATTTCTTTGCTCTTCAACACCCGTTCACTACATCTATAGTGGCTCAAATTTATGGATAATATCTTCAAACTTCATGGCATGCCTCGTTCTATTGTCTCTGACAAAGATCCAACTTTCACAGGCAATTTTTGGCAAGAATAGTTTTGACTCCAAGGAACCCAATCACATCTCAGCACTACCTATCATACCCAGACTAATAGCCAAATTGAAGTTATCAACAAGTGTTTTGAAGCATATTTGTGGTGTTTTGCAACTAACAGACAAAATCAGTGGTGTTGGGCTCGTGATTTGATTGTTTAATGATGTTGATTGAATCCTTTTTTTATCGATATTATATATGTATTGCTAGCCATTTTGAAGAAGTTTTGAAGGATTTCATAGCAAATCATCATAGCTTATGTCAAGTATGTGTAATTGATGTTTTGTGATGATTTTGAGTCTAGTTCAACTTGATTTAATGATTAAAGGAAGCTAATGTGTGATCTGTGTGTCATAGGGAAAAATCGCATGGCGTTTTTCCATCCAGTAGCTCGTCTGATACCCCATCCGACACTGCATCCGGTACTCCATATAGCACTGTGTCCGGCACTCCATCCAACACTAAAATCGTGGGCGAGTTGGCGGTTGTTATATCGACGGCCTATGTTGGGCGAATCGACGACATGGGTTTTGTTCACCCTCATGGCCTCCAGCTACTGAGCTCTTGACATCTTGGATTGAGTTGTTATGTTGAGCGTTGAGTGGCTCGTTTGGTTTCTAGAAGCTATAGACAGTTATAGCGCATTTAATGGAATTTGTTGTTTTTAGAGGAGGTCGACCCTTCCAGTGGTTGACCTCTTGCATTGTAACTGTTATAAATACCACAGTAGTGGTCAGACAAGAGTAGTGAAGAATTGTGAAGGATTGCTACAATTGTTTTGTTATGTAATTCAAGACATTCCCATAAACTTGTGCAAGACTGTGTTTTTAATTTAAATGACAAAATCATGTTGCTTGAGCTCATGATTCATTGTTGAGGAGTAGCCACGACCTGCTAGGGGGGGCACCAATGGTCTGGGTGAATATTTAGATAGTTAGCTTGTGTATTTGAGTTGTGCAATTACCATTTCTTTCATTTTCCAGTACATGTGTTTTTATCATTTTACATGTTGTGTGTTTGTTGCTCATAACTTAATTGTTTCAAAATCCTTTTTGCAAGTTGCTTGTAAAGGATAGTTGTTAAATATGCTATGTCTTTTTAATTAATTAGGACATAGCTTGCAAGCTTAGCTACTAACCGTGTTGTGTGATTAAATGCTAGTTTGATTTTTTGCAAATTGAAGTAGAATAGTTAGAATAGAGTATTGAGTTAATGCAAAACATAGAGTTCCTTTGGCAAAGTTTCGATGGATGAATAGTTGTTAATTTTGATTTTAATTATCAGTTTGCTTATCTAGTTTGTCTATTTAGTTTTCTTATCAATTTTCCTGGCATATGCTAAGATAGTAGTAGAATTCGAATTATGTTTTTATGAGTATTTCAATTTGCAATTTGAATTGTTAATAGTAGGATTAGTTTAGTTTATTTCATGAAATTTCCATTATAGATCTAGATTGCAATTTTAATTCAAGGTTTGAGTTTGAGTCAAGTTTTTAGTTATAAGTCTCTAATGGTATGAACTTGCTTATATTAGCATAGGAGTGCATTTGAATTCAATAGAATAGTGTTTCTTTATCACTTATTATTAATGCATAAATTGAGAGATCACATGGATTTTCATGATAGTTGATATTCCTTCTATGATGGCTAAGCTCTCATTAGATTGCTTGATTCATACCTTTCATTTCTCCATAGAATTTAAGTTCTCGTTAGATTGTTTGATTCATACCTTTCATTTCTCCATAGAATTTAATATTGAAATTATTCCTCTTGAGCTATCACTAATTTTTAAATGCCATCGTGATGTCATAAGACACCGAAGACATAATCATCAACATTATATTTGAGTTTCTTGTTATCATAGATTAAGAGTAATTGTTGATTAATCTTTGAATATTGTCATGATGTTTTTAATTCAATAGGTTAAGATTTCCTTTTGTAGATTAGAAGTAATTATGAGTATTATCTTAAGAATAGAGTTCACTTGCTTAATAGTTTGATTAGTTTACTTGCTGCATAAGTTTTAATAGGGTAGTTGCTTATTTGATTGCTTATTTACTTATTGTTACTTATTAATTTGAATAGATTGATTAGATTAGTTTGTTGTTGCTATTGTTCATTAAGTTGAATAGATTAAATAGATGGTTGGCTTTTGCTCATTAGATTGATTAAGTTAACTTGTTCATTTTAGGGTTTTTATTTGCTTCCTTAGGACAATCCATCGATCCATTGTTCAAAGGTCACGTAGGGTAAATAGTTTAAGTTCCTTGATAAGGTTTGCTCATTGATAGTCTTTGCTTAAGTAGATTAGCTTTCACATAGACCATTTCCTTAGTTAGACTATACTACCTCTATCTTTTCTGCCTTGGCATATATAGTGCTACAACTCTAAGTTTACTTACCTCGGGTTGACAATTTAATTGAGGGTTTTTAGTGCATATAGAACACCCATCATTTTTTGCGCTGCTGCCGGGGAGTTGTCTCAAGGTAGGAAATAGATCATTTCTAAACCTTAGCATTAGTTTGGTGGTGGGGGAACTTTAAGACGAGAGGTAAGAACCTGCACATCTGTTATAGCAGGTTTCCCCAAACCCAATGGTAATTTTTCGTTTTGTTTGATTTCATGAACAGACCTAGGGACCCAAAAGGTAGATACATTAAACCCAAATCAGATCTTTTAACCAAGGTTCCTTCCGATCTTTTCGGGGGAAGGAACAGTCCACTCATAAACTCCGCAGACCGATACCGAAAAACAGGAACTAGCTAACCCCAAAGAGCTAAAGCAGTCTCTTAAGAGACTAAAACAGGGAGCACTATAGAACAAAAAGTTGAAGCATCAGTAATAGTGGGAAAGGAGGCAAGACGACTCAAGCCTTCCGCAGAACCAAACAATACAACCTTTGTTTTCTTACCACCATCAGGAGATCCTAACTTTGAAGACATCATAGACCCTGAACATGTGAATATTTTGTTTGGTAGTTCAGCCAACATAATTGTCTCTCAAATTGACACAGAAACTTTGGCACCAATAATCTCAACCAACTCGAGTAGAGTCCTAGACATCCAAGCAATAGGAAGACCTTCCCATCAGAGGGATACCTTTCTTAGACAAAAACCTTGGGATGTCTTATTCTCTCCAAGGATAAAACCACCTAAGTACTCTCTTTTTGGAAACCAAACAAGTATGGATGATCAGGAGGATCACAACAATGTAAGACACGAGGAAGGAGAGGAAGCTGGAAACCAAACTGAAACTACCTTCAGGTTTCCAATTTTAGACACCACACCGAATGTCAATATGAAAAATATTCCCCTCTCAACACTGCCCACCTTTTATGGTAAAAGCGTTGAAGATCCGGATACCTTCCTATTTGAGTTCGACATCTTGTGTAGGAGCTACAACTACTTACAAGATGCCCATAAACTAAAAATATTTCCTGCCACCCTCAAGGACTCTGCACTAAGATGGTTCATGGGATTGGGAGAGTCCAGTATTAAGTCTTGGGAAGCCATGAAAGATATGTTTCTTAAAAAGTACCAAGACTAATGTAAGACCAAGGAGTCTCGTAATGATATTTTCAAATTCCAACAATTAGAAGACGAGAATCTTGAGGATTATATGGAAAGGTTTGCTTATATCTCCCAGAAATCAAAATACCATGACCTTCTAGATGATGCGGTTAGGTCTCTTTTCCTTAAGGGAATTTCAGAGGAATACCTAGAGATACTTAATCTGATGGCATCAGGTGACATCTCCCATAAACCATTTGTCGAAATCTATGAAATGTGTAAAAATTACTCAAGGAGCAGAGCTAAAACAGGGAAGAATGTTCGGGATCCTTACAGTAGAAACTTAAAACCAGTTAGTTCAGGTGGTATCACGAGAGTAGAGATAGGAAACCTTTTATAGAATTTAAAAATAGATATCTTAAGCACAATAGGTTCCCAGTTGAACACCCTAAAGATTAAAAAGAAACAGGAGGAGAAAAATGCAGCAATGGGCATATATTGCCCAAGATGCAGGATGAAGCATTCCTCAAGGGAATGCCCATTAGATAACATTTCAGTTTACGGCTTCTGCATAAAGGACCAATCAACTGAAAAGTGCCCATCATTGCCCGATTTGTTAGCCATATATAGGAGTGGGGATCCTAGGGGGTCCTCTTACGCAGCTAGGAGGCCATGGTAGCCTAGGAATCAGCCTACATACCCAGATCTACAACCTCAAGTTCCACCCTATTATCAACAACCACAACAGTGGAACTCACCAAGTTGGCAAAACTAATCTACACAGTACCAACATCCTTGGCTTCAAGGATGCGGAGGAGGGCATAACCAAGGGAACCCACAAGCTCCACCTATCTCTATGCCCAACCATCCTTATCCTCAGTTTCCACCGAATATCCCGCAGCTTCTACCAGGTTTTGTTCCACCACCTTTACCTCCTATTCCATAACAACAACTGCAAAAATATCAGAATGCAAGTTCCCCAAGAACGACATTTTTACCGGCACAACCAGTTCCCAAACCCAATAATAATCCCACTCAACCTCTTCACAATGTTGAGATGCAGGCCTTCACGACATATGTTATTTCTCCTATTCCATTGCAAGATTTTCAGCTAAGGTCGGGAAAAGTTCTAGACAGGCAGAAACCTTTAGTAGTCATCCAGGAAGAAGAAGAAGAGGAAACCCCCAAACAACCCACGGATGACACTAGGTGGGAAGATGTTATTATTCCTAAGGACCAAGAACCCAAGCTTCCCCAAAATGAACCTTCACAAATTACGAAGGCCCCTCCTTATCCAGAAAGATTAGTAATCGAGAAACCTACCACCTGACCGGAATTTGACATCTTGAATGAATTGAAGAATATTTGTGTCAAGATTCCCTTACTACAAGCCATTAAGGATATTCCAATCTATAGTAAGGTGGTCAAATAATTGTGTATTAAGAAGCTAGGGAGGAAGCAGAAGGACCCTCCTACAATACATTTGATAGAAGAACTTTCTGAGTACATATCAGAGCAGCCTAAGGTAGCAAAATATGGAAACCAAGGAAACCCCGTAGTGACCATAACCATTAATGAGGTCTCCATTGGAAATACTCCCATAGACCTAGGGGCGGCCATCAATGTTATGATTGTTACTACCTTGGAGGAATTACAGTTAAAACCTCTTCTTAGACCTACCCTAACCATTTTGGAATTAGCAGATAAGACCAGGGTTATACCTGAAGGAATTTTGGATGATATCATAGTTACTTTAGCCTCATGGGAGTACCCAGTAGACTTTCTGGTCATCCACTCAAAGGATCCTACCAAAGGCCATTCCGTTATCTTGGGAAGACCTTGGTTAGCCACAACCAATGCATTTATTGGCTATAGAGAGTGAGAAATGACCATTTCAAATGGACTTTCTATCCATAAGCTCACCATATACCCTCCAGCTCAACCTATCATGGAGAACTTATGGTGGCTTGAATGTCCATATGAGAATGAGGACTGGGAAGAACCTGTGTTTCCAAGTGACCATACATGGGCACTTCAGGAGCACACAACGGAAAATGTGCTAAACCAGTTTATTTATGCTATCACATGTGTTGATTTTCCACAATCTTTTCCCCAATTTGACTACATGTTTGGGGAAGAATTTCAGGAACAATTGGACCCATCCATTTTGTCTTAGACATCTTTTGTCTTCGAGATATATGAGTCTGCCATATCTTATAGCATGCCATATCTTATACCATGCCATACGAGATTAGCCCACAGAAATTTCTACATATAAATTACAGGTTAAATGCAGACCAACAAAAGCAGTTAGTAAGTGTCCTTAAAGAGCAATCAGGGGCATTTGCCTGGGAATACACTGACATGAAGGGTATACACCCTGACAAATGTATTCAACACATATATACCCAAGGGGAAGTAACACATGTTAGGCAACCCCAGAGAAGGATGAACCCAACACTCAAGGATATAGTAAAAGAGGAGATCCAAAAGTTATTAAATGTCGTATTTATTTATCCCATCTCCGACAGTAAGTGGGTATCCCCGCTTGTAGTGGTTCCAAAGAAAGTGACCAGGAAATGGAGAATTTGTGTTCATTTCTGGGAACTTAACAAAGCCACTCTAAAGGACTCTTTTCCCCTTCCTTTCATTGACCAAGTTTTGGATACCCTGTCTGGAAAGAAATATTTCTCCTTCTTAGATTGATATAGCAGGTACAATCAAATTCTCATAGAACTCGAGGATTCAGACAAAACTACCTTTACTTGTCCTTAGGGAACCTATGCCTATAGGGTCTTACCATTTGGATTGTGTAATGGTCCTGCCACATTTCAACAAGCAGTACTAGAAATATTTGTTGATCTTATTCATGATTGTGTGGAGGTATACATGGCTGACTTCACAGTATATGGAAATACTTACTAGGAAGCCTTAGATAGTTTAGAAAAATTCCTTATCAAACGCCAAGAAATGAACCTATCTTTAAGTCATGAAAAATGTAAAATGTTGTTGACTGAGGGAGTGGTTCTAGGACATCACGTTTCATCTAAAGGGATCAAAGTCGATCCTGCAAAGATTGAGGTCATTGTCAGAATTCCACCCCCCAAAACTCAGAAAGAGGTGAGAAGCTTTCTTGGACATGTCGGATACTACCGACGGTTTATTGAAAATTTCACAAAGATTGTTGCACTCATGTTTGGATTGTTGTTAAAGGATGTTGATTTTCTTTGGACTGAGCAGTGTCAAACTGCCTTTGAAACCCTGAAAGTTAAGTTGTCTGTGGCACCAGTTCTTAAGGGACCTAATTGGGCTCTCTCATTTCACATATCCACGGATGCCTCCAACACCACAATAGGAGGAGTATTAGGGAATAAAGAGGACCAACAGTCCTACACCATTTATTTTGTGAGCAAGAACTTGTCCCCTACTGAGTTAAACTACACAATTACCAAGAAAGAATTCTTGGCAGTAGTTCATGCTATCAATAAGTTTCGTCACTACATCACAGGTTACGAAGTATTTGTGCTTACAGATCATTCCGCCATTATATTTATCATGAAGAAACCCATAACTAATGGTCGAGTGACTAGGTGGCTCTTGCTATTGCAAGATTTTAATATCATCGTGCTTGACTGACCTAGAAAGGATAATTTGGTAGTTGATTTTCTTTCACGAATAAAAAAATGAGGATGATGATATTCTCGTAGATGATAGTTTCCCAGAGGAACACCTTTTTTCCCTTTTTGTAAATACCCCATGGTTTGCAAATATGGAAAACTATCTGGCTACTAGGAAGTTACCATCTCATTTGTCACCTCATGAAAGACGTAGAATTTTTACGCAAAGTGACAATTACTCTTGGGTTGGCCATGACCTTTTTCATACAGGTCCTAATTTAATCATTCGTAGATGTGTCCGAGAAGATCAGATACCAGAAATACTACGAAGTTGTCATGATGGACCATGTGGTGGCCATTTTTCTGACAAACGAACAACATATAAGGTGTTACATTCAGGTTACTATTCACCTAGCATTTTCAAGGATGTTGCTAAGTATGTGAGGAGTTGTGACAGCTATCAAAGGATAGGAAGACCTACATCAGCTGAAGAAATTCCCTTGCGTGCCCAAGTTACGATAGAACCTTTCGAGAAATGGGCCCTTGACGTTGTAGGACCAATTTCACCCATGTCTCATAAGAAAAACTATATTTTGGTTTGTACAGATTATCTCACCAAGTGGGTAGAGGCAAAAGCCCTATTTAGGGCTACGGAAAAATACGTTGTCGAATTCATTTATGAAGACATATTTACCTGCTTTGGTGTTCCTCGTGAAATTGTTACAGACCAAGGCACTAAATTAACTTCCAAGCTGATGAGATAATAACGGAGAAATATGGGATTAAACACTGTAAATATTCTCCATACCACCCACAAGATAATGGTCAGGTAGAGTCTATAAACAAAGTTTTGGAAGCTATCTTAACCAAGACTGTTCAATTACATCATCGGGATTGGGCCGATAGGCTTCCAGAGGCTTTGTGGGCATATCAGACCACCTAGAAAAACGCCATTGAGCATACCCCTTATGAGCTAGTGTACGGGAAACAAGTACTTCTACCAATAGAATTCCAAGTAAGGACCTTCCGTATTGCCGCAGAATTGAGATTAAACTTAGATGAGGCTTAGAAACAACGAGCCCTACAATTAAATGAGTTCGATGAGATCAGGCAAGATGTTATCCAATGAACAATATTAGTCCAAAACCAGAGGAGCAAGTGGCATGACAAGTTTATTAAGAAGAAACACTTCCAACCTGATGATTGGGCTTTGTTGTTTGACTCCCAATTTAAAACCTTCAAAGGAAAACTCACCACTCAGTGGTTGGATCCTTATGAAGTAGCCACCGTGTATGACAATGGGGCTGTGAAAATCAAAACAATAGACGATGGACAAGTCTCCTTTGTAGTAAATGTACACCGACTCAAACTTTATCACGGGCCCATTTCCAAACAAGATTTTCTACAGGTCATGTCAACTGACAAGGCATTGGCCTTAGTAGATGGGGAAATGCCCCCTTGTTCTTGAATGTTTTCTGAATTTTCGACTGTACATATGTAAATAATTTTGAATTTTGTTGATAGACAATTCTAGAGATTTTTGTAGGTATTTATTTCATCGGGAGTAGACAGTTTCAAGGAAATATAAAAGAAGGATTTTTCTTCAAAATATTGCTATACTTGAACCTTGTTGTCTGCTAAGCATCAAATGAATAATGACTTGCGGTAATTAGCCGTATTTTTGCAAAGATTTTCATCTTCTTTTTCTCAAGGCATCTTAAATAGTAGTTGCTCTTAAACCTTCACCACTGTATAAGGAAGTGATATTGTAACCATCAAGCTTAGAGGTCACTTGTATAGTTTCCCCAAGAACCCTGAGTAAGTGAGTAAAGTATTTTTATTAAAGAGTAACAAGGAGGTCTGATTAGCGGTTAGCAATGGAAACATCAAAAAA
>ML779125.1:211610-249729 GCA_009831015.1 Picea engelmannii | reverse complement strand
TTTTTATCATTTTTTAAGGCACTGGATATTAACAAATCCCCCTTGCTATGAAGATATAATTGTATTCATGATGGGTTTAAGTCTATTGGCTATCAACTTAGTTATAATATTATAAACGACATTGCATAAAGAGAAAGGAGGATACTTATATGTCGTATTTGCTTCCCTTTCTTTAGGGACTAGGTCAAGGAACATAGCATTGAACGCCTAAAGAATGGATGCTAAAGTGCATGATTCTTCCACAACCTCCCATATGTCTTGACCAGAAATTTCCCAACCGACCTGGAAGAAGTCCAAGGTGGAGTTGTCTAGACCAAGGGGTTTACCTGCCATCATTTCCTTTACTGTTCTTTCCACCTCTTCAAAGGTCGTTGGCCTCGGTATATTGCGGTTCTGCTCCTGAGAAATTAGAGAGGGGATTAAATTTGTGATGGTTCTCATTGCAACTCAACGATCTGGTTCAGTTTCTTGTAGATTAGCATTAAAGTGATGAACTAGTTCCTCTTCAATGTCTTATTGTTTTTCTCGCATTGCCCCATTAGCTAATTTTAAAGTTTTAATTCAGTTCTAGTTTCTACTTTGAAGGAGTAAATTGTGAAAAAACATCGAATTCTTGTCTCCTTTGCATAGCCACCTAACTATGGATTTTTGTTTCCATAGATTTTCCTCCTACTTATCTCATTTGTTTATCTCTATTATGAGCTTATCCTCCTTGGCCAATCTTTCTTCAAATCAACATGTTAGAATGATATCCTGCTACAATGCTTCCATCTCCTAGTCCAAACGTCTTTTCTTAGAAAAAATGTTGTTGAAGACTTATTTATTCCATTTTTTTATTTTGAAGTTGATGTGCTTCGATCGATTTTGGACCTGGTACATTTTGGTGCCATAAAGATCATCTCTCTTTGACCACCAACATCTAATATTATCCATGAAGTTTGGATGATCCATCCAAAAGCATTTAAAATGGGATGGTTTGGGCCTGGGTTTTAGAGAGCTTTCCCAATCTAATAATATTGGCCAATGATCTGATCGAGTAGCTGGTAAAATATCAGTGGAGATAGCCCGCTAAAGTTGAGACATAGGTTCTAAGACAAGGAAACAGTCTAGTCTTACTGCGATTTGAGTTGCTCATCACGGCTTGTTGTTCCAGGTATGGAGACCACTTTTGGTATGGATGTCAATGAGACAAACATTGGTAATGAGATCATGAAATGCTACTCTTTCAACTTTGAGCTTACAAATTCCTCCTTTTTTCTCTTCCAACGAGGTTATCATGTTAAAAGGTTGATTGCATCCAATAAATCTCTTTTTTAGGTTAGGTTCAGAGGGCCATATGCATTGGAAAGAAATTCAAACTCATGTGAAACAATAGGTTTATACCTTGCAGTAATTATGCTCAAAGAGATGGATTGAACTTATATGGAGATGATATATGGATTCCAGAGCACTGCCAATCATCTCGATGTAGATTTTAACCTTATACAATTATTTATTGCAAATAGATTCTTAATCAAAACATAAAAGATACAATGGCACACACACACACATTACACATAGATTTTACCCTGTAAATTGTTAGGGACCTAACCTCCCTAACCCCTCATGTAGTTAGAATAATATATTTTCCATGTATTAAAGGCCAACATTAGTTAATAAGGCCTATTTAATAAATGAGAACAAGTCAATGTAAGAAGACTTAATAGATGTTTTCGCTTCTAGAAAGATCTTCCTCTAGAATGTTCTTTAGAAGATAGAATTAGTATAAATAAGAGTAAGAGGCATGAGAATGATTTGTCTTGAGAATTATTGTAATAGATTGTTTCTCTGCTAGAGGTTTCCCCCTCGAAGAGTCAAGTGAACATTGCATTCTATCAACAAGGTATCATTTTGGTTTTGGTCCTCTACATTTTGTTGTTTAATTGGTATTTTCTATAGTATTTATGTTTTCTGCTTAATACAATAGATCTGGTACCTAACAAGTGGTATCAGAGCACTTTCCTCTATGGAAACTATAGGAATTTTTTTCCAGGGTAGAGACGTGTAATGTCGGCATGTTTAAAGCACATAAATCTGTCATTCAAAGGGTAAAACTACGATGTGGAAGACTACACATAGGAAATACAGATGATTTTGTGGGGTTGTCTAGAAACCAAAGTTTAACCTTATTAGAAACCTCTATAACACCTATTGGTACCCTTCGATCTATACCTCATCAAACAAAATATGTACATGGCCAGCACTCCCACGTACTATCAAGTATATAGGAAGTCCCTTAGGTCTCCTAAAACCAACCCTAGATCAGCCAATTGGTCACCTAATTGTTATAGTGACACTGATAACAACACTCAAGAAGATACTCTCTAGTACCCTAAGTAATCGAGTAGTACGACTAAGGGTATGGTCAAGCCTCCTTAGTTGGTGCCCTAAGATATTGGGTTGAGTATTAATGTTCAACCCTGCATGTGTATCAGATAGCTATAGCATAGGGAAAACCCTTGTCTGTAGGAACCATAAAAATTGTAACCTTTGGGAAAGGAACACAAGAGATATATTGGTGTGCAACCCTACCTCCTGCATTCTAGTTGCAACATTCTTACACAACTTTTCCTGTTAACAATATGGGAAAATTGTCACTACAATATTCTTCAGGTCAAATTCTAAGTCTGCAAAAGTAAAAAAAACAAGTATAGTGGTCCCACCGGCACCCTTATTTGGGACCTATCCCATTGGATTCCTCTTTTCGATTTGATCATTGTGGTGCTTATTAGTTTTAAGCATTATTTTTCTTGTGGACTTGACCCCCTTCTAGATACCCATATTTGGGACCTATCCCATTGGATTCCCCGTTTTGCCCTGATCATAATAATATCTATCACTTGTAAAAAAAAAAAAAACTTTGTGGACCCACCTAACCTTTCTGACTCCCTTCTTTCCCACCTCTTACGTTTGATTCCTCTCTTTGTACTGACTGAAGTGGTACCTTTCACCGGTAACCCCTTTTCTTTGTAGACCAACTTCCTCATTCTTGTGTTTCCCCTTCTCCATGGCACACACCTGCAACCAAGAACTTAAAACCCACCTCAATTCCCACATAGAGGCCCAACTAGACTACATGAAGGAGGAATTGAATCAGGACATCCATTCCCACATTTCTAGCCATCTTTCCTCCCACCTTGACTCCTTTGTTACCAAGGTTTTGGAAAATTTGCATTTTCGCGCAGGCCATATCTCATCTGAACAACTTCTAAATCGGAAGGCGCGGCCTCTTCCAATTCCTAGAATTTTCAGTTCAACCCCTTTCCTCGTTATCTGTGTCTTCCACAAGTGGAGGTGAACAAATTTGATGGCTCATATCCCATTAGTTGGGTCACTCAAATGAAATATTACTTCTCCTTGCATGGAATCACTAATGACTTGGCCAAAATTCGTTATGATGTCCTCTATTTGCATCTTGAACGCTGGAAATGGTGGCAATGGAATAGAAAATCATGCCAAGGGTATGTTTCTTGGACACAGTTTGTGGTCGAACTTTATGAACACTTTGCAACCAACACACACTCTATGGGTCATTTTACCAAGTTGAAACAATCTGGTACCGTGGAAGACTTTATCGCTGCATTTGATCAATTAGATTTCAGAATAGAGGGAATGTTTGATACCTTCTTTAGGGAATGTTTTATCAGTGGCCTCAAGGACGAAATTCGAGCCCAGATTCTCATGGCTCACCCCTAGACTTGGTTGGAAGCTACTCAACATGTCAAGGAAGAACAACAAGTTGTATTTTCCCAAAACCACAAACCTTCTTTTCTTCCTCGCCCTTGCCCTTCCAATCTTTCCCCTCATCCCACTCCTCTCAAGATCTAGAATTTAACTCGAGAAGAAATGGTTGAACACCGGATCAAGGGTGTTTTCTATAATTGTGATGAAAAATATTTTCTCGGGCACAAGTGTAAGGAACATAAGCTTTTTATGGCCTTTTCTGAGGATGTTGTTGATGAGGGGGCTAAAGTTTCCCCTGTGGAAGAGCTACCCCCAACAGATGATACTACTTCACTTGTTGATCCACCATAAGTTGAACTATTGATTTTGTTGCATGCCCTCACTAAATTTTCTGTCCCTCAAACCCTCAACCTCAGTGGCTACATTAAGCATAGGAAAGTCAAAATCCTTGTTGACAGTGGCAACACCCATAATTTTATCCACTATCGCATTGCCTTGGAAATCAATTGTTATATATGCGCCATCAACAATTTTCAAATCATGATTGCCAATGGCGGTTCTATGAAATGTGGTGGTACTTGTGAAAATGTGTTCCTCCAAATTGGTCAGTACTACATGAAATCTCATATGTTTTATATCGACACGGGTGGTTGTGACATTGTGCTCGATGTTGAATGGTTACGCACTTTAGGACCCATCCTCATGGATTTTAAAGAATTAGCCATGCAATTCCAACAAGAGGGATAACATTATAAGTTCCAAGACATCACCACGGGCTCCCCTAAGATCATCAATTCGGATCGAATGGAAAAGCTCCTAAAAAAAGTTAACTCGAGAATTATTTACCAACTCCATTTCATTCAATCAGTTGAGACACCCTATGTGCATCCTGACCTTTAATCTATCCTATACAAACACCAAGATATTTTTTCCACTCCCCAGGGACTTCCCCCTTATCGTGGAATTCATGAGCATTTCATTCCTCTAGTCCCAGACATCCTTCCTCCCAATGTTCGCCCGTGTCGTCATCCCTTTGCCTAGAAGAATGAAATTGAGAAAGTCATTCAAGAATTGCTTGAAGCAAGTGTTATCCATCCTAGTACCAACCCCTATTCTTCTCTTGTAGTCATTGTACTCAAGAAAGAAGGCACTTGGCGCATGTGTCCCGAATTTCGCTCCCTCGACAAACTCACCATCAAAGACAAATTTATGCCCCCCAAACCCTCAAGCTCATTGGCTACATTAAGCATAGGAAAGTCATAATCCTTGTTGACGGTGGAAACACCCATAATTTTATCCATCGTCATATTGCGTAGGAAATCAATTGTTATATATGCGCCATCAACCATTTTCAAACCATGATTGCCAATGACGGTTGTATGAAATGTGGTGGGCATTGTGAAAATGTGTGCCTCCAAATTGGTCAGTACCACATGAAATATCATATGTTTGTTATCGACATGGGAAGTTGTGACATTATGCTTGGTGTTGAATGGTCACGCACTTTGGGACCCATCCTCATGGATTTTAAAGAATTAACCATGCAATTCCAACAAGAGGGACAACATTATAAGTTCCAAGACATCACCACAGGCTCCCCTAAGATCATCAGTTTTAAAAAAAGTTAACTCGAGAATTATTTACCAACTTCATTTCATTCAAGCAGTTGAGACACCCTATGTGCATCCTGACCTTTAATCTATCCTCTCCAAACACCAAGATATTTTTTCCACTCCCAGAGACTTCCCCCTTCTCCTGGCATTCATGATCATTCCATTCCTCTAGTCCCAAACATCCTTCCTCCCAATGTTCTCCCTTATCGTGATCCCTTTGCCTAGAAGAATGAAATTGAGAAAGTCATTCAAGAATTGCTCGAAGCGGGTGTTATCCATCCTAGTACCAACCCCTATTCTTTTCTTGTGGTCATTGTACTCAAGAAAGAAGGCACTTGGCGCATGTGTCTCGAATTTCGTTCCCTCAACAAACTCACCATCAAAGACAAATTTCTGCCCCCCAAACCCTCAAACTCATTGACTACATTAAGCATAGGAAAGTCATAATCCTTGTTGACAGTGGCAACACCCATAATTTTATCCACCGTTGCATTGCCTAGGAAATCAATTGTTATATATGCACCATCAACAATTTTCAAATCATGATTGCCAATGGATGTTCTATGAAATGTGGTGGGCATTGTGAAAATGTGTGCCTCCAAATTGGTCAGTACCACATCGAATATCATATGTTTGTTATCGACATGGGTGATTGTGACATTGTGCTCAGTATTGAATGGTTACGCACTTTGGGACCCATCCTCATGGATTTTAAAGAATTAACCATGCAATTCCAACAAGAGGGACAACATTATAAGTTCCAAGATATCACCACAGGCTCCCCTAAGATCATCAGTTCAAATCGAATGGAAAAGCTCCTAAAAAAATTTAACTCGAGAATTATTTACCAACTTCATTTCATTCAAGCAGTTGAGACACCCTATGTGCATCCTGACCTTTAATCTATTGTTGGTCACTATAATTGCTTATTTAACTAAACAATCAAGTGCTACATAAATTGTCAACCGAGGGAAGTCTGTTTATTTCAAAGGTAATCACGCACTGTATATGCTCAATCTCAAAAGCAATCTAGAGTTGTAGTAAAAATACATTAATCACACTTTGCCTTGAACAAACTGAAGTTCTACTTTAAATTACAGGAAAGCAACCTACCTATTGCGGAGTTCAAAATTAAAGGAATAATTATCTAAAGAATCCTAGATTACATTTAAGAAAATAACAACAAGATGCTGCAAAAGGAAAGACCAACTATTTTGTAACAGAGAACAAGACCCTATTCCCCAAGCAAAAATCTTCAGCACCTATTTCCGATCATCACACTTTCATGAACTCATTGCTAACTGAAATGATTGACACACACTAAAGGCTAACTATCTCTTAACAGAGAACATGACCCTATTCCCCAAGTAGGAATCTTCAGCACCTGTTTCCGATCATCACACTTTCATGAACTCATTGCTAACTGAAATGATTGACACACACTAAAGGCTAACTATCTCTTAACAGAGAACAGGACCCTATTCCCCAAGCAGGAATCTTCAGCACCTGTTTCCGATCATCACACTTTCATGAATTCACCAAACAGGATTGCTAACTAGAATGATTAATAGTTACCCAAGCATGAATTATATGAAAACAATGTAACAACCAGTAAAGCAGAGTTTCAGCAAGACAAAGTTCAGTAAAGTAGTGTTTCAACAAAACAGGATTTAATCAAGGCATGAACATAAATAATACTAACACACTACAGAGCTAACAGGTGAATATTGTGAAGAAGGTGGGCCCTCCCTTCTCACAAGATTCCCCTGAAACGAAAGGAACTAGAGAGAAATGCTCAGAACAATCTTTTTTTCATTTGTCAACTATATCATATTACAATCTGAAGTAAAACACGTCCTTCTCTGTAAATCCTTTCTTCGCCCAAAAAGAAGATCCGCTCTAATGATGATTTCCCCATATTTAAAGAGGAGAATCCTCTCGATACAATTTGATCATCAAATTACATGTGTATATCTAAATCCTATTCTTAGTCAGATCAAATTTCTATACTGGAATAGGATATCCTGGTCTCCCGTAACAGAATGCTATTACAATAGTTAAAAAGGTGTTGAGTGAGGTGTTGATGTTGCGGCTGGAGTAAAAACTTCCTTATTTATCTTCTTGCTACAGTTGTTGTATGTTGTTTCAGCATCGCAAATCACGGGCTGTTTCAGCAACGGGATTTGCGTTCTGACTGTTTCAGCAACGTGGTCTCATGCAGCAACGATGGTTAATTCTGGCTCAAGGTGTAGCTGTTGTGGTTAGTGTAACAGCTTTGTGTTGTTGTTTCAGCATCGTAGACCACAGAGAGTGTAGCATCTTCTTCTTATGTGAGTTGTTGTTTCAACATTGTAGACCACGAAGAGTGTAACAACTTCTTCTGTGTGAGTTGTTGTTTCAGCATCGTAGACCACAGACTGTTTCAGCCACAGGGTTTGTGTGCTTTGACTGTTTCAGCAACAAGCCTCAATTATAATCTGCAATTCGAACTGTTTCAGCACTTATATATTTCTGATCAACGGTTAAGTATGAGAGTAATGTAAAATTATATGCAAAACAGATTAAACATATAGTAAAGAGAAGAGACGTTATATACCTTTGGAGAGATGGGGTAAGGTGATAATATAAGTTTAAATGTGAGTGGAAAAAGGATGTAATGGTAGCAAAAAGTGTGAGCAAAAAGGTACATTGTAGGGTCCTAACATCTATCATCTCCAAACACCAAGATATTTTTTCCACTCCCAGGGACTTCCCCCTTCTCGTGGCATTCATAATCATTCCATTCCTCTAGTCCTAGACATCCTTCCTCCCAAAGTTTGCCTTTATCATCATCCATTTGCCTAGAAGAATGAAATTGAGAACGTCGTTCAATAATTGCTCGAAGTGGGTGTTATCCATCCTAGTACCAACCCCTATTCTTCTCTTGTGGTCATTGTACTCAAGAAAGAAGGCACTTGGCGCATGTGTCCCAAATTTCATTCCCTCAACAAACTCACCATCAAAGACAAAATTTCCAATCCTTTCATTGATGACTTGTTGGATGAATTGAGCAGTGCTCAGTACTTTACTAAACTTGATCTTCATTCTGGCTACCACCAAATATGTATGAAAGAGGAATACATTCACGATATTGCCTTTAGAACTCATGAGGGTCACTATGAGCTTTTGGTCATTCTCTTTGGCCTGTGTAATGCACCCTCCACTTTCCAAAGTCTCATGAATCATGTATTTCATCCTTTTATCCGTCATTTTTTCTAAGCTTTCTTTGATTATATTTTCATCTATAGTAAAACTTGGAAAGCCCATCTCACCCATGTGAATAAAGTTCTCCATCTACTCTCTCGGCACAAACTTTTTCTCAAACAATCTAAATTTCCTTTGGAGCCTCAGAAGTGAAGTACTTGGGTCATATTGTCGGTAAAGGTGGCGTATGGGTGGATCTTAAGAAAATTGAATCTATGAAGGATTGGCCTCGCACTAAAACTCTTAAGAGCTTGCGTGGTTTTTTGGGTTTAATGAAGTTTTATTACAAGTTTGTTCAAAATTATGGAAAACTTGTAACACCTCTCACTTCTCTTATTGAAAAGAATGCTTTCACTTGGACTTCATTCGTTGATCAATTCTTCCATGCTCTAAAAGAGGCTATGTGTATGAATCTTGTCCTGACACTTCCCGACTTCACCAAGACTTTTGTCCTGGAATTTGATGCTTCTGGGAAAGGAATTGGGAGAGTCCTCATGCAAGATGGTAGACCTTTGGATTTCATTAGAAAACAACTTTCAGAGAGACATTTGGGCCACTCAATCTATGAAAAGGAAATGTTGGTTATTCTGCATTGTGTGGAACTCTAGCGTCCTTATCTAGTGGGGCAATGCTTCCAAATTAAAATTGATCATCATAGCCTCAAATATTTTCTGGAACAACGAATTTCATCCCTAGAGCAACAAAAATGGGTGACTAATTTATTTGGATATGATTGTGAGATTATTTACAAGAAGGGAAAAGAAAATTTCATTGTTGACACTCTTTCTAGGAAATATGAAGAAGAAGGGTCCCTCTTTTCCCTCTCCTTTATTGTACAAGATTGGCTCCAAGATGTTCTCCAGGAATGGTTGCAAGACCCCAAAATTTCTCTCATGATCCAACAATTGCAACACCATTCTCAAGCTTCTCCAGGGTACTCTTGGCCCAATGAAGAGCTTTGCTACAAATTCCATTTGTATTTAAGCAAACAATCGCAACTTAAAACAACAGTGCTTTCTAGGCTTCATGATTCACCTACAATTGGGCATTTAGGATTTACCAAAACCTATGAATGGGTCAAACGTTCTTTTTTCTGGGATGGTATGAAAAAATATGTTCGCACCTTTGTGGTTGAATGTGATACATGTCAACGCAATAACGGAGAAATAGTCAAAGCTCCAGGCACACTCCAACTGAACTCAATTCCCCCTGCTATTTGGAGGGATATTTCTATGGATTTGATTGTTGTCCACCCTAAATCCGGTAATAAGTCAATTGTCATGGTGGTAGTTGATTTTCTTTCCAAATATGCTCATTTCTTTGCTCTTCAACACCCGTTCACTACATCTATAGTGGCTCAAATTTATGGATAATATCTTCAAACTTCATGGCATGCCTCGTTCTATTGTCTCTGACAAAGATCCAACTTTCACAGGCAATTTTTGGCAAGAATAGTTTTGACTCCAAGGAACCCAATCACATCTCAGCACTACCTATCATACCCAGACTAATAGCCAAATTGAAGTTATCAACAAGTGTTTTGAAGCATATTTGTGGTGTTTTGCAACTAACAGACAAAATCAGTGGTGTTGGGCTCGTGATTTGATTGTTTAATGATGTTGATTGAATCCTTTTTTTATCGATATTATATATGTATTGCTAGCCATTTTGAAGAAGTTTTGAAGGATTTCATAGCAAATCATCATAGCTTATGTCAAGTATGTGTAATTGATGTTTTGTGATGATTTTGAGTCTAGTTCAACTTGATTTAATGATTAAAGGAAGCTAATGTGTGATCTGTGTGTCATAGGGAAAAATCGCATGGCGTTTTTCCATCCAGTAGCTCGTCTGATACCCCATCCGACACTGCATCCGGTACTCCATATAGCACTGTGTCCGGCACTCCATCCAACACTAAAATCGTGGGCGAGTTGGCGGTTGTTATATCGACGGCCTATGTTGGGCGAATCGACGACATGGGTTTTGTTCACCCTCATGGCCTCCAGCTACTGAGCTCTTGACATCTTGGATTGAGTTGTTATGTTGAGCGTTGAGTGGCTCGTTTGGTTTCTAGAAGCTATAGACAGTTATAGCGCATTTAATGGAATTTGTTGTTTTTAGAGGAGGTCGACCCTTCCAGTGGTTGACCTCTTGCATTGTAACTGTTATAAATACCACAGTAGTGGTCAGACAAGAGTAGTGAAGAATTGTGAAGGATTGCTACAATTGTTTTGTTATGTAATTCAAGACATTCCCATAAACTTGTGCAAGACTGTGTTTTTAATTTAAATGACAAAATCATGTTGCTTGAGCTCATGATTCATTGTTGAGGAGTAGCCACGACCTGCTAGGGGGGGCACCAATGGTCTGGGTGAATATTTAGATAGTTAGCTTGTGTATTTGAGTTGTGCAATTACCATTTCTTTCATTTTCCAGTACATGTGTTTTTATCATTTTACATGTTGTGTGTTTGTTGCTCATAACTTAATTGTTTCAAAATCCTTTTTGCAAGTTGCTTGTAAAGGATAGTTGTTAAATATGCTATGTCTTTTTAATTAATTAGGACATAGCTTGCAAGCTTAGCTACTAACCGTGTTGTGTGATTAAATGCTAGTTTGATTTTTTGCAAATTGAAGTAGAATAGTTAGAATAGAGTATTGAGTTAATGCAAAACATAGAGTTCCTTTGGCAAAGTTTCGATGGATGAATAGTTGTTAATTTTGATTTTAATTATCAGTTTGCTTATCTAGTTTGTCTATTTAGTTTTCTTATCAATTTTCCTGGCATATGCTAAGATAGTAGTAGAATTCGAATTATGTTTTTATGAGTATTTCAATTTGCAATTTGAATTGTTAATAGTAGGATTAGTTTAGTTTATTTCATGAAATTTCCATTATAGATCTAGATTGCAATTTTAATTCAAGGTTTGAGTTTGAGTCAAGTTTTTAGTTATAAGTCTCTAATGGTATGAACTTGCTTATATTAGCATAGGAGTGCATTTGAATTCAATAGAATAGTGTTTCTTTATCACTTATTATTAATGCATAAATTGAGAGATCACATGGATTTTCATGATAGTTGATATTCCTTCTATGATGGCTAAGCTCTCATTAGATTGCTTGATTCATACCTTTCATTTCTCCATAGAATTTAAGTTCTCGTTAGATTGTTTGATTCATACCTTTCATTTCTCCATAGAATTTAATATTGAAATTATTCCTCTTGAGCTATCACTAATTTTTAAATGCCATCGTGATGTCATAAGACACCGAAGACATAATCATCAACATTATATTTGAGTTTCTTGTTATCATAGATTAAGAGTAATTGTTGATTAATCTTTGAATATTGTCATGATGTTTTTAATTCAATAGGTTAAGATTTCCTTTTGTAGATTAGAAGTAATTATGAGTATTATCTTAAGAATAGAGTTCACTTGCTTAATAGTTTGATTAGTTTACTTGCTGCATAAGTTTTAATAGGGTAGTTGCTTATTTGATTGCTTATTTACTTATTGTTACTTATTAATTTGAATAGATTGATTAGATTAGTTTGTTGTTGCTATTGTTCATTAAGTTGAATAGATTAAATAGATGGTTGGCTTTTGCTCATTAGATTGATTAAGTTAACTTGTTCATTTTAGGGTTTTTATTTGCTTCCTTAGGACAATCCATCGATCCATTGTTCAAAGGTCACGTAGGGTAAATAGTTTAAGTTCCTTGATAAGGTTTGCTCATTGATAGTCTTTGCTTAAGTAGATTAGCTTTCACATAGACCATTTCCTTAGTTAGACTATACTACCTCTATCTTTTCTGCCTTGGCATATATAGTGCTACAACTCTAAGTTTACTTACCTCGGGTTGACAATTTAATTGAGGGTTTTTAGTGCATATAGAACACCCATCATTTTTTGCGCTGCTGCCGGGGAGTTGTCTCAAGGTAGGAAATAGATCATTTCTAAACCTTAGCATTAGTTTGGTGGTGGGGGAACTTTAAGACGAGAGGTAAGAACCTGCACATCTGTTATAGCAGGTTTCCCCAAACCCAATGGTAATTTTTCGTTTTGTTTGATTTCATGAACAGACCTAGGGACCCAAAAGGTAGATACATTAAACCCAAATCAGATCTTTTAACCAAGGTTCCTTCCGATCTTTTCGGGGGAAGGAACAGTCCACTCATAAACTCCGCAGACCGATACCGAAAAACAGGAACTAGCTAACCCCAAAGAGCTAAAGCAGTCTCTTAAGAGACTAAAACAGGGAGCACTATAGAACAAAAAGTTGAAGCATCAGTAATAGTGGGAAAGGAGGCAAGACGACTCAAGCCTTCCGCAGAACCAAACAATACAACCTTTGTTTTCTTACCACCATCAGGAGATCCTAACTTTGAAGACATCATAGACCCTGAACATGTGAATATTTTGTTTGGTAGTTCAGCCAACATAATTGTCTCTCAAATTGACACAGAAACTTTGGCACCAATAATCTCAACCAACTCGAGTAGAGTCCTAGACATCCAAGCAATAGGAAGACCTTCCCATCAGAGGGATACCTTTCTTAGACAAAAACCTTGGGATGTCTTATTCTCTCCAAGGATAAAACCACCTAAGTACTCTCTTTTTGGAAACCAAACAAGTATGGATGATCAGGAGGATCACAACAATGTAAGACACGAGGAAGGAGAGGAAGCTGGAAACCAAACTGAAACTACCTTCAGGTTTCCAATTTTAGACACCACACCGAATGTCAATATGAAAAATATTCCCCTCTCAACACTGCCCACCTTTTATGGTAAAAGCGTTGAAGATCCGGATACCTTCCTATTTGAGTTCGACATCTTGTGTAGGAGCTACAACTACTTACAAGATGCCCATAAACTAAAAATATTTCCTGCCACCCTCAAGGACTCTGCACTAAGATGGTTCATGGGATTGGGAGAGTCCAGTATTAAGTCTTGGGAAGCCATGAAAGATATGTTTCTTAAAAAGTACCAAGACTAATGTAAGACCAAGGAGTCTCGTAATGATATTTTCAAATTCCAACAATTAGAAGACGAGAATCTTGAGGATTATATGGAAAGGTTTGCTTATATCTCCCAGAAATCAAAATACCATGACCTTCTAGATGATGCGGTTAGGTCTCTTTTCCTTAAGGGAATTTCAGAGGAATACCTAGAGATACTTAATCTGATGGCATCAGGTGACATCTCCCATAAACCATTTGTCGAAATCTATGAAATGTGTAAAAATTACTCAAGGAGCAGAGCTAAAACAGGGAAGAATGTTCGGGATCCTTACAGTAGAAACTTAAAACCAGTTAGTTCAGGTGGTATCACGAGAGTAGAGATAGGAAACCTTTTATAGAATTTAAAAATAGATATCTTAAGCACAATAGGTTCCCAGTTGAACACCCTAAAGATTAAAAAGAAACAGGAGGAGAAAAATGCAGCAATGGGCATATATTGCCCAAGATGCAGGATGAAGCATTCCTCAAGGGAATGCCCATTAGATAACATTTCAGTTTACGGCTTCTGCATAAAGGACCAATCAACTGAAAAGTGCCCATCATTGCCCGATTTGTTAGCCATATATAGGAGTGGGGATCCTAGGGGGTCCTCTTACGCAGCTAGGAGGCCATGGTAGCCTAGGAATCAGCCTACATACCCAGATCTACAACCTCAAGTTCCACCCTATTATCAACAACCACAACAGTGGAACTCACCAAGTTGGCAAAACTAATCTACACAGTACCAACATCCTTGGCTTCAAGGATGCGGAGGAGGGCATAACCAAGGGAACCCACAAGCTCCACCTATCTCTATGCCCAACCATCCTTATCCTCAGTTTCCACCGAATATCCCGCAGCTTCTACCAGGTTTTGTTCCACCACCTTTACCTCCTATTCCATAACAACAACTGCAAAAATATCAGAATGCAAGTTCCCCAAGAACGACATTTTTACCGGCACAACCAGTTCCCAAACCCAATAATAATCCCACTCAACCTCTTCACAATGTTGAGATGCAGGCCTTCACGACATATGTTATTTCTCCTATTCCATTGCAAGATTTTCAGCTAAGGTCGGGAAAAGTTCTAGACAGGCAGAAACCTTTAGTAGTCATCCAGGAAGAAGAAGAAGAGGAAACCCCCAAACAACCCACGGATGACACTAGGTGGGAAGATGTTATTATTCCTAAGGACCAAGAACCCAAGCTTCCCCAAAATGAACCTTCACAAATTACGAAGGCCCCTCCTTATCCAGAAAGATTAGTAATCGAGAAACCTACCACCTGACCGGAATTTGACATCTTGAATGAATTGAAGAATATTTGTGTCAAGATTCCCTTACTACAAGCCATTAAGGATATTCCAATCTATAGTAAGGTGGTCAAATAATTGTGTATTAAGAAGCTAGGGAGGAAGCAGAAGGACCCTCCTACAATACATTTGATAGAAGAACTTTCTGAGTACATATCAGAGCAGCCTAAGGTAGCAAAATATGGAAACCAAGGAAACCCCGTAGTGACCATAACCATTAATGAGGTCTCCATTGGAAATACTCCCATAGACCTAGGGGCGGCCATCAATGTTATGATTGTTACTACCTTGGAGGAATTACAGTTAAAACCTCTTCTTAGACCTACCCTAACCATTTTGGAATTAGCAGATAAGACCAGGGTTATACCTGAAGGAATTTTGGATGATATCATAGTTACTTTAGCCTCATGGGAGTACCCAGTAGACTTTCTGGTCATCCACTCAAAGGATCCTACCAAAGGCCATTCCGTTATCTTGGGAAGACCTTGGTTAGCCACAACCAATGCATTTATTGGCTATAGAGAGTGAGAAATGACCATTTCAAATGGACTTTCTATCCATAAGCTCACCATATACCCTCCAGCTCAACCTATCATGGAGAACTTATGGTGGCTTGAATGTCCATATGAGAATGAGGACTGGGAAGAACCTGTGTTTCCAAGTGACCATACATGGGCACTTCAGGAGCACACAACGGAAAATGTGCTAAACCAGTTTATTTATGCTATCACATGTGTTGATTTTCCACAATCTTTTCCCCAATTTGACTACATGTTTGGGGAAGAATTTCAGGAACAATTGGACCCATCCATTTTGTCTTAGACATCTTTTGTCTTCGAGATATATGAGTCTGCCATATCTTATAGCATGCCATATCTTATACCATGCCATACGAGATTAGCCCACAGAAATTTCTACATATAAATTACAGGTTAAATGCAGACCAACAAAAGCAGTTAGTAAGTGTCCTTAAAGAGCAATCAGGGGCATTTGCCTGGGAATACACTGACATGAAGGGTATACACCCTGACAAATGTATTCAACACATATATACCCAAGGGGAAGTAACACATGTTAGGCAACCCCAGAGAAGGATGAACCCAACACTCAAGGATATAGTAAAAGAGGAGATCCAAAAGTTATTAAATGTCGTATTTATTTATCCCATCTCCGACAGTAAGTGGGTATCCCCGCTTGTAGTGGTTCCAAAGAAAGTGACCAGGAAATGGAGAATTTGTGTTCATTTCTGGGAACTTAACAAAGCCACTCTAAAGGACTCTTTTCCCCTTCCTTTCATTGACCAAGTTTTGGATACCCTGTCTGGAAAGAAATATTTCTCCTTCTTAGATTGATATAGCAGGTACAATCAAATTCTCATAGAACTCGAGGATTCAGACAAAACTACCTTTACTTGTCCTTAGGGAACCTATGCCTATAGGGTCTTACCATTTGGATTGTGTAATGGTCCTGCCACATTTCAACAAGCAGTACTAGAAATATTTGTTGATCTTATTCATGATTGTGTGGAGGTATACATGGCTGACTTCACAGTATATGGAAATACTTACTAGGAAGCCTTAGATAGTTTAGAAAAATTCCTTATCAAACGCCAAGAAATGAACCTATCTTTAAGTCATGAAAAATGTAAAATGTTGTTGACTGAGGGAGTGGTTCTAGGACATCACGTTTCATCTAAAGGGATCAAAGTCGATCCTGCAAAGATTGAGGTCATTGTCAGAATTCCACCCCCCAAAACTCAGAAAGAGGTGAGAAGCTTTCTTGGACATGTCGGATACTACCGACGGTTTATTGAAAATTTCACAAAGATTGTTGCACTCATGTTTGGATTGTTGTTAAAGGATGTTGATTTTCTTTGGACTGAGCAGTGTCAAACTGCCTTTGAAACCCTGAAAGTTAAGTTGTCTGTGGCACCAGTTCTTAAGGGACCTAATTGGGCTCTCTCATTTCACATATCCACGGATGCCTCCAACACCACAATAGGAGGAGTATTAGGGAATAAAGAGGACCAACAGTCCTACACCATTTATTTTGTGAGCAAGAACTTGTCCCCTACTGAGTTAAACTACACAATTACCAAGAAAGAATTCTTGGCAGTAGTTCATGCTATCAATAAGTTTCGTCACTACATCACAGGTTACGAAGTATTTGTGCTTACAGATCATTCCGCCATTATATTTATCATGAAGAAACCCATAACTAATGGTCGAGTGACTAGGTGGCTCTTGCTATTGCAAGATTTTAATATCATCGTGCTTGACTGACCTAGAAAGGATAATTTGGTAGTTGATTTTCTTTCACGAATAAAAAAATGAGGATGATGATATTCTCGTAGATGATAGTTTCCCAGAGGAACACCTTTTTTCCCTTTTTGTAAATACCCCATGGTTTGCAAATATGGAAAACTATCTGGCTACTAGGAAGTTACCATCTCATTTGTCACCTCATGAAAGACGTAGAATTTTTACGCAAAGTGACAATTACTCTTGGGTTGGCCATGACCTTTTTCATACAGGTCCTAATTTAATCATTCGTAGATGTGTCCGAGAAGATCAGATACCAGAAATACTACGAAGTTGTCATGATGGACCATGTGGTGGCCATTTTTCTGACAAACGAACAACATATAAGGTGTTACATTCAGGTTACTATTCACCTAGCATTTTCAAGGATGTTGCTAAGTATGTGAGGAGTTGTGACAGCTATCAAAGGATAGGAAGACCTACATCAGCTGAAGAAATTCCCTTGCGTGCCCAAGTTACGATAGAACCTTTCGAGAAATGGGCCCTTGACGTTGTAGGACCAATTTCACCCATGTCTCATAAGAAAAACTATATTTTGGTTTGTACAGATTATCTCACCAAGTGGGTAGAGGCAAAAGCCCTATTTAGGGCTACGGAAAAATACGTTGTCGAATTCATTTATGAAGACATATTTACCTGCTTTGGTGTTCCTCGTGAAATTGTTACAGACCAAGGCACTAAATTAACTTCCAAGCTGATGAGATAATAACGGAGAAATATGGGATTAAACACTGTAAATATTCTCCATACCACCCACAAGATAATGGTCAGGTAGAGTCTATAAACAAAGTTTTGGAAGCTATCTTAACCAAGACTGTTCAATTACATCATCGGGATTGGGCCGATAGGCTTCCAGAGGCTTTGTGGGCATATCAGACCACCTAGAAAAACGCCATTGAGCATACCCCTTATGAGCTAGTGTACGGGAAACAAGTACTTCTACCAATAGAATTCCAAGTAAGGACCTTCCGTATTGCCGCAGAATTGAGATTAAACTTAGATGAGGCTTAGAAACAACGAGCCCTACAATTAAATGAGTTCGATGAGATCAGGCAAGATGTTATCCAATGAACAATATTAGTCCAAAACCAGAGGAGCAAGTGGCATGACAAGTTTATTAAGAAGAAACACTTCCAACCTGATGATTGGGCTTTGTTGTTTGACTCCCAATTTAAAACCTTCAAAGGAAAACTCACCACTCAGTGGTTGGATCCTTATGAAGTAGCCACCGTGTATGACAATGGGGCTGTGAAAATCAAAACAATAGACGATGGACAAGTCTCCTTTGTAGTAAATGTACACCGACTCAAACTTTATCACGGGCCCATTTCCAAACAAGATTTTCTACAGGTCATGTCAACTGACAAGGCATTGGCCTTAGTAGATGGGGAAATGCCCCCTTGTTCTTGAATGTTTTCTGAATTTTCGACTGTACATATGTAAATAATTTTGAATTTTGTTGATAGACAATTCTAGAGATTTTTGTAGGTATTTATTTCATCGGGAGTAGACAGTTTCAAGGAAATATAAAAGAAGGATTTTTCTTCAAAATATTGCTATACTTGAACCTTGTTGTCTGCTAAGCATCAAATGAATAATGACTTGCGGTAATTAGCCGTATTTTTGCAAAGATTTTCATCTTCTTTTTCTCAAGGCATCTTAAATAGTAGTTGCTCTTAAACCTTCACCACTGTATAAGGAAGTGATATTGTAACCATCAAGCTTAGAGGTCACTTGTATAGTTTCCCCAAGAACCCTGAGTAAGTGAGTAAAGTATTTTTATTAAAGAGTAACAAGGAGGTCTGATTAGCGGTTAGCAATGGAAACATCAAAAAAAAAAAAAAAGGGGAAGAAAGTGAGTTGAGCCTAAAGATACCTTTCTGTTTTTCCCAATGGTACCATCCACTACACACTAAAAATACTTGATTATATCATATCTTTAGATAGGCCACGTTCGCTTAAGTACCCCTTACATCAGGACAATCACTAAGGAATATATAATGGAAAGTCATCCTCTAACTTAAATACCATCCCAATTAGAAAGAAAAAAGTTGTTTTCAGAGTTGTCCCCCCATCTTCTTGCACAAAGCAATCTTATACTAAAATCTTAAAAGATGGAGGGCCAGTCTCTAAGGGTGTAAGAGGCTAACATGTCGGGATACTGAACATGTCTGCTGGCTGCGGGTACCGACCTAGGTAATCCCACCGGAGTACTGAACAGGCTTGCTAGCAGCGGGGCATTCTACCTAGCGAGGATGATAATCTGACAAAAAAAATAAGTAAGAAATTTAAACTTGTCCTGATGTACGACATTGCTTGTAGACAAAGTTGACACGAAGTATGTATGGTTAAGATAAGGCTAATGAACTCCATAAATTTGCCATTGGGAACTAACTTTGAGACTATCTCGAAACTCTCTCGCCTACCTCTTCTTAACTATATATAGGATGTTCTATCCTATAGGTGGGGCCATATTCTAACCGTCTCATCAGACCGATATGTGAAATTTATCTCTACACTTAACAAGTTGTTTATCTTCGGCTATTGGGAGAATTGACTGGTTTCCTATATTTTTTATTGTGAGGTGTCACAATACTTAGGTGTGGGGGAGGGGTTTCATGAGTTGACAAATGATAACACTGCCTAGAAGAAGTAGAATCTTTGTAAAAAAAATCATGTATTGTTCTTAGGATATAGGCTATTATATCAGCAGTTATTTTACTTTGAAATGCTAATTCCCCGTGTGTTATAAACTGCTGTACATTTCTTTGACAAACCACTTAACTGTTTTTTTACAGACTATTCATTATAGAGTTATGATTACATGCATTATAAAATGCGAGATAAAGGAACAGATTGTGTGAGCACGATGGCAGAACAAATAATAATGGAACACTCTTATCCTGCCTCTGCTACTATTCACTATGACTGACAAAATCGTCTTAAGACTGAAGGCTATGGATAAAACATCCATTACAGGAGGAATAAAATTTCATTTCGCACAGGGGTACCATATGGAGTGCCATATGGAGTGTCATATGAGGTGTCATTTAAAAGACCATATGAGGTGCCAGATAATGTGCCATATGAAGGATCGAACAAGATGTATACACACAGTAAATGTCCATGATTTCAGGTAACCAGGAATCATTTTCATTTATTTGAGTTAGTTCATGGCAATTAAGATTAAATGATACAATCCTTAACATTTTTATGATCAAATGTCCAAGTCAAAGACTTGGACATTGATCTAACTCCTTCATCATTACGATTGCATCCCAAAAGATGCCTTCAAATTCAAAATCGGCGCACTCATGCTCACACATGGCAACTCTTGTGTGATGAATACAACCATTTCCACCCAGGGCGCATTAAAAAATGGAGGGATCGCTCAAATTGTTATCCCATTTATGCAGCGCATTCACCCTCTGCTCAATTACGTTCGCCCTCTGCCTAATCGCACTCATCCTCGGCCTGATTGCACCTGTCCTCTGTTGAAATCTGCCCTCTGTCCTTTCTCCACACTATCACCATGCCCAAGCGGTATGATTCATCCTCCTATGCTGACCTCTTTTCCATCCCCGAGTTTGCACAGTGCAAAGAAGTGTTCCTTCCCGCAGGGTGGGGGTCGTTCTTGACTCATTTGCAAGGCCACGATGATAGTGTTTCTATGCAATTCACTCTTGGATTTGATGGAAATATGGTGCGTGTGGGGTCTCTCACCTTCGTGGTCTCTAAGGAATCAATTGCCTCAGCCAAAAATCTCCCAAAAGTTGGAGACGGTTGGTTTAAACACCACCAGTTGCCACGAGTGAGCTATAACAGGGTCTTCAAACCTGAGTTTCTGAATATCTCTGGATCTAAGGGATACTCCAAGGAGTGGATTAAGGACGAGCTAATCAACCCTCTCATAGTCATCACCAGAATGATCACATGTGAAGGTAGATATTTTGTTTTTAAAGCCTGCCACTTTCGATTATTAGCTCACTTTCAATTCAATAAGCCATTGAATTTTCCCTTTTACTTCTTAAAGAATCTTGAGAAGATGTCTTCCCAAGTACAGAATAATGTAACCAATCCCCATAACAGCCTATTCCACCATGACCTCATCAAACTACTTATCTTATCTGAGTTGGAAAAACAGGGGAAAATGTGGGATGTGTTCATTTACCAATTTGCAAACCCTCATCTTACAATCAAGACTAGAAAGAAAACACTTGATCTAGGGACTATTACTCCATCCAAACCCCATTCTCCAAAGACTCCAAACCCTCCTGCTCAAGTTATCCCTTTACCGAACCAAAAGTCCAAGAAACTTATTGATACCCATGCAGCCTCATCTGGCAAGAAGACCAAGAAGCCTATTGCTAACTCCCCAATGCCTTCAACGTCTATTGATTCTACACCCAAAAAGTTACAAGAGGTAATTCAACAAGACTTCCCTGTAGTCCCAACAAATAGAAGAGGAGCTAATCGATTCAATAGAGGATCTTTTCGAAAGAGTACTCGAAATACAAGAGGAAAACCTTATGAAAAACCCCCAACCATTTCGGACCCTATCCAAGTATCCTCTGATCTCGAAAACCCTCATAAAATACTTAGGGAAGTGTCTGCAGAAGAATTGGAGCCTCATAGAAAGACAAAATCTAAACCTACTTCTCCTCATATACCCCATGTCACTCCTACCTCATAGATGCCTACCCCTGATCCCAAAACCGATATACTTTCTACATCTTCCAAGGGATCCAAGCCCTCCTCTGAGATATCTGATCATACTCCAACCATTGAAAAGCTACAATAGGAAAATGATCAGTTGTTGCAACAATTGGAAGAGAGGAAGACTTTGGATAAGCATCTTCACCACGACAATGCAATACTACAAGCAAAGGTGAATTCCCTCCAACAATTGGTTGATCAAATGACCAATACCAATCGCAACCTCACGGCACAATTGAAACATCATAAGAGGCACAAGACAAAATTTCCAGGACAAGAGGGAGAAGCTTCTAAAGCTAATGCTTCTTGGCAAGTCTAGTCATATGGAGAAATTCATTGTTGTTTGCAGTGGGACCTACAAAATCTTAAGTGTGGGGGTAATGTTGGGCTCGTGATTTGATTATTTAATGATGTTGATTGAATCCTTTTTGACCGATATTATATATGTATTGATAACCATTTTGAAGAAGTTTTGAAGGATTTCATAGAAAATCATCATAGCTTATGTCGGGTACATGTAATTGATGTTTTGTGATGATTTTGAGTTTAGTTCAGCTTGATTTAATGATTACAAGAAGCTAATGCGCGGTCTGTGTGTCACAAGGCAAAGTTGCATGGCGTTTTTCCATCCAGTGGCTCATCTGGTACTCCATCCGACACTGCATCTGGTATTCCATCTGACACTGCGTCTGGCAATCCATCCGGCACTAAAACCGTGGGCGAGTTGGCGGTTGTTATATCGGCAACTTGTGTTGGGCGAATCGGCGACATGGGTTTTGTTCACCCTCATGGCCTTCAACTACTAAGCTCTTGACATCTTAGATTGAGTTGTTATGTTGAGTGTTGAGTGGCTCGTTTGGTTTCTAGAAGCCACAGACAACTATAGCGCATTTAATGGAATTTGTTGTTGTTAGAGGAGGTCGACCCTTCCAGTGGTCGACCTTTTGAATTGTAACTGTTATAAATACCACAGTAGTGGTCAGACAAGAGTAGTGAAGAATTGTGAAGGATTGCTAGAATTGTTTTGCTATGTAATTCAAGACATTCCCATAAACTTGTGCAAGACTGTGTTTTTAATTTAAATGACAAAATCGTGTTGCTTGAGCTCGTGATTCGCTATTGAGGAGTAGACACGACCTGCTGGGGGGCCCACCAATGGTCTCAATGAATATTTAGATAGTTAGCTTGTGTATTCGAGTTGTGCAATTGCCATTTCTTTCATTTTCATGTACATGTGTTTTTATCATTTTACATGTTGTGTGTTTGTTGTTCATAACTTAATTGTTTCAAATTCCTTTTTGTAGGTTGCTTGTAAAGGATAGTTGTTAAATATGTTGTGTCTTTTTAATTAATTAGAAGATAGCTTGCAAGCTTAGCTACTAACCGTGTTGTGTGATTAAATGCTAGTTTGAATTTCTGCAAATTGAAGTAGAATAGTTAGAACATAGTATTGAGTAAAACATAGTATTAAGTTAATGCAGAACATAGAGTTATTTTGGCAAAGTTTCGATGGATGAATAGTTGTTAATTTTGATTTTAATTCTCAATTTGCTTATCTATTTTATCTATTTAGTTTGCTTGTCAATTTTCCTGTCATATGCTGAGATAGAAGTAGAATTTGAATTATGTTTTTATGAGTATTTCAATTTGCAATTTGAATTGTTAATAGTAGGATTAGTTTAGTTTATTTCATGAAATTTCCATTCTAGATCTAGATTGCAATTTTAATTCAAGGTTTGAGTTTGAGTCAAGTTTTTAGTTATAAGTCTCTAATGGTATGAATTTGCTTATATTAGCATAGGAGTGCATTTGAAGTCAGAAGAATAGTGTTTCTTTATCGTTGACGATTAATGCATAAATTGAGAGATCACATGGATTTTCAGGATAGTTGATATTCCTTCTATGATGGCTAAGCTCTCGTTAGATTGCTTGATTCATACCTTTAATTTCTCCATAGAAGTTAATATTGAAATTATTCCTCTTGAGCTATCACTAATTGTTAAATGCCATTGTGATGTCATAAGACACCGAAGACATAATCATCAACATTATATTTGAGTTTCTTGTTATCATAGATTAAGAGTAATTGTTGATTAATCTTTGAATGTTGTCATGATGTTTTTAATTCAATAGGTTAAGATTTCCTTTTGTAGATTAGAAGTAATTATGAGTATTATCTTAAGAATAGAGTTCACTTGCTTAATAGTTTGATTAGTTACATGTTGAGTAGTTTTGATTAGTTTACTTGTTGCATAAGTTTTAATATGGTAGTTGTTATTTGATTGCTTATTTACTTACTGTTGCTTATTAATTTGAAAAGATTGATTAGATTAGTTTGTTGTTGTTATTGTTCATTAAGTTGAATATATTAAATAGATGGCTTGCTTTTGCTCATTAGATTGATTAAGTCAACTTGTTCATTTTAGGGTTTTCATTTTCTTCCTTAGGACAATCCATTAGTCCATTGTTCAAAAGTTACTGAGGGTAAATAGTTTAAGTTCCTTGATAAGGTTTTCTCATTGATAGTCTTTGCTTAAGTAGATTAGCTTTCAGATAGAACATTTCCTTAGTTAGACTATACTACCTCTAGCTTTTATGCCTTGGCATATATAGTGCTACAACTCTAAGTTTACTTACCCCAGGTTGACAATTTAATTGAGGGTTTTTAGTGCATATATAACACCCATCAAGTGGGTTAAGTGGTTACTCCTCGTTGAATGGTGGTACAACACATCTTACCATACTGCTACTCGCATGACCCCTTTTGAAGCAATCTATGGGAAAAATCCACTATTGGCTCTCTCATACATGTCAGGTGCCTCTAAGGTTCAGGGGGTTGACAACAATCTTACAGTTCGAGAGACCATTCTCCGTACCCTCAAGGAAAATTTGGTCATGGCTGAAAATCGCATGAAGCAACAAGCAGATCAAGGTTGTTTTGAACGTCAATTTGTTGAAGGGGATCGAGTGTTTCTTTGTCTGCAACCTTATAAGCATACTTCATTCAAAGCTGAACACTATAAAAAACTCTCCCAAATTTTATGATCCCTATACAATTTTCAAGTGAGTGGGGCCCATGGCCTACTAGTTAGCTATGCCCAATAATTCTAAGCTCCATCATATTTTTCATGTCTCATGCTTAAAGAAAGTTATTGGAAGTAAGTTCCAAACTCAGTCTCCTTGAGTTGGATGAAGAAGGTTCCATTTGGTTGCAACCACAAGCAATCATGGACCCACGAGAGTGTTTTCTCCATTAATGCACCAACAAGGAAGTGTTAGTTTAGAAGAAATATACATCTCCAGAAGATGCCACCTCGGAGTCGGCCACCATTTTGCAACAATTTCCTCATCTCAAGCCTTGAGGACAAGGTTGTTCTTCAAGGGGGAGGGCATGTTAGGGACCTAACCTCCCTAACCCCTCACGTGGGTAAAATAATATATTTTCCATGTAATAAAGGCCGACATTAGTTAATAAGGCTTATTTAATAAATGAGAACAAGTCAATGTAAGAAGACTTAATAGAAGCGTATGCTTCTAGAAAGATCTTCCTCTAGAATGTTCTTTAGAAGATAAAATTAGTATAAAGAAGAGTAGGAGGCATGAGAAAGCTTTGTCTCGAGAATTATTGTAATAGAGTGTTGCTCTGCTAGAGGTTTCCCCCTCTAAGAGGTAAGTTAACATTACATTCTATCAATAAAGGTATCATTTTGGTTGTGGTCCTCTACATTTTGTTGTTCAATTGGTATTTTCTGCAGTATTTATGTTTTTTGCTTAATATAATAGATCCAGTACCTAACAAGAAACCCAAACCGAGAAAACTAGCAAGCCATTTAGAGCCACACCTATAATCTTATATTCATTGTATCATCATTGTTTACAATACAATACAATATATAGGATCCCACGTCATCCAAAATCCCTAATCCATTGACCTAGATTAGTCAACAACCTTAATTCCTTAACTGGAATTAGAAAGCCATCGGTGAAAACCATGTGTCGAAAAACCGCCAAAAATCATATGCAAAAAATGCCAAAAAGGTTTTTTTGGGGGGGCGCTTCCTCCGAGCCCCTCGAACAGAGGGGCTCTGCCCCTCTGCAACCCCCCGCATGCCTGACACAACATGGACACTAGTTCTAGTCATGCAAAGAATATGACACTTACCCAACACTCGAGGCTCCCTTTGCATCTACTGAGATTACCGACTCACTTTTTCTCTAGATTTTCCTAGCTATTTTGACCATTGAGTCCTTTCCGCATTTAGTTTCTTGAAGCATTATAATACTAAGATTACCTTGACTAATTATCTTCTTAAGTATCTTGTGTTTTGAGGGGGCATTGAGACCTCGAATATTCCATGAGAGGATCTTCATACATAAACTTTTGGTTGGGGGTGGAAATATTTATTTGACAGTCCTATAGATTGTCCCGAGTCCACTAATAGTGCCCCTGTTTCTTCAAGCTTTTGTTTGTGCAATTTACTACCCCTTTTATTTTCTCCCCTCGGAGTCTTTTTTTGGGGACCTTGAGGGGATTTATTTGTATTCCAAGGTTTCTGAATGATGATGCATTTTGGCTCTGAGTTACTCTTTGACCCTTTGCTTTTGGTAGATTTTTTTGTAATTGGGGTAGTTGAGCTTCCAAGATTTTGTTTATTTCCTTTTCTCTGTGCTCCTCCATCAAGGCTTGAATGTCAATTGGAATATCACTTTGTTCCAATTCTCTCATGATATTGTCTCCATCTGACTGTCCATGAGAGCTTTCCTCTATATTTGTTTCATGCATCTCAATTTCACCTTCTTTAGGGATTGGATGCTCTAATTTTGTTTCTATTTTCCTTCTTTTTTGAGCTTCTTGTTCTGGGTTAGTTGGGATAGCTTCAGGGATTTCCTAGGTTAATTGACCCTCTTGCTTGGAAGTCTCTCCTTTATCCTCTGCCATAGCTTGATATCTGTTAGTAGTCTGTCTTTGGGCCGACTAGTTCTTTTTTTGTTTTTTCCCTTTCCCCTGTTTTCCTTTTGTTAAGGATCTTTATGAACCCTTCCTCATCCTTTTTCTCCTTAGATCTATTGGATTGAATCTCAAGAATGAGAGGGAATTCCCTGAATAGATGTCCATGTTCATGGCACTTTCGATAGCGGAAGGGGATATGCTCATAGTCGAGTGTTTGGGTCCACTCATTATATTGGTAAGATAAGGTAATAGAATCTAGGAGGGCTCCTACCACATTCATGTAGGCACAGATCTTGGCATAGGATGTGTATCGCCCAACTTTGGTAACTTTAGAGATTTTGACGAAAGATCCCAGTGTATTCCCTATCCCTTCCATCGTCTCTTTATCTTAGAATTCTTGGGGAAGGGAATACATCCAAATCGAGATGGGGGCAAATTTAAAGTCCTTTTCAAAAGAGAACATCTGAGTCCAATATCTTAAATGAAGCCCCATTGAGTGAAAAAAAATAGAATCCTTCTTCGAACACACGGTCTCGATCTTCCACGTAAGCGAAGATTACTGTGAAAAATTATTTGGATCCCAGCTTCATATCTATATTTTCCTTCGTCTTCCATAGTGATTTGACCCAACCCATTAAGGCCTTCTCTGAAGGCCAGATTCCCGTGAATTTGCCAATGATTGCATGGTCCTTCATATACTGAATATATTTTCCAATATGGGGGGAGGTGATCTCATATCCCAGGTTTTCATTGTCCTTGGCTAGGCACTGATTTTTTTTTTCTGTGGTGCTATCGCCCAACATCCTCCGTGGACGTGGTTTGGGGAGCATTGATCACCAGACCCCCTTCTATCTCCCCTCTTGCATGCATTGGTGGGGTTGGCGAAGCGCCACCGATGACTGCCTCTTTGAAATATTTTGTCTTATCTTGCTCTTGTGCACCCTCTTCCATCATTAGGTCCTCTATTGTTGTCGCCATCAAAGCCTTCTGCTCAAACCTGCAACCCGCATCCTCGCGATCGTAGCCTATATTTTTTTATTTTTTTTTAAACTCTAACCACTAACTTGCACCACTTTCCATTCATGACCTTCTTCTTTTCGACCAGCTCTAAACATAATGTTGACAACTTTTTTGAAATCAATAAAACAACACATGGAATCTTTTTTTTTTTTTTTATCTCTAAAATCCTTATCTATAACTTTAAAAAAAACAACATGATCGATTATAACATGTTGATTCTTGAACCTTGACTACCCTTTAACACTTTTATTATTATCTAGAAACCATTCAAAAAATCAAACTAATTAAAACCTCCAATAAAGATCCAACAATGGCGGTCTAAAGTATGAAAAGCAATACAAGATAAATCAATTTATGCCATCAGAACTTCCATGTATATTATAAATAACAACATGATCAATTATAACGTGTTGATTCTTGAACCTTGACTACCTTTTAACACTTTTAGTATTATCCAGAAACCATTGAAAAAAAATCAAACTAATTAAAACCTCCAATAAAGATCCAACAATGATGGTCTAAAATATGAAAAGCAATACAAGATAAATCAATTTATGCCATCAGAACTTCCATGTATGCTTGGAGGCAACTCATAGGCACAACATTTTCCACCTTGTGATTTTCCATGTACTTCATCTTCATCATAGATGATAAAACCACCAAGTCAAAAAAAAACATTGTGGGGTCCTTGCCTTTTTGAAATTAGATAGCATAACAAGTGGTGTAAGGGACATACCAATGAAAATGATGTGTAGTGATTATAGTTGAAATTAGATAGCATAACAAGTGGTGTAAGGGACATACCAATGAAAATGATGTGTAGTGATTATAGATTCCTACCCCTCCTTCCCTTATTAAGTCAAAGTAGGAGATGTAGTTCTCTATAGACCACAATAAAAGCTATATGATAAAAAAATGTTAAAGTAAATATTTATTATATTATTTTCTTACTCACCATTTTAAGATTTTATTAAACCATTAAGAAAAATCCAACTTATGCAATATATTTGTGAATATACAAGCTCATGACCCCACATCTTAGAAAATGTGAACATTTGGAATCCTCTTAAAGCCAAATTTAAAGGAAACACAACAATGTATCGACAAGACAAGATAGGGATCAAATCATGGCTATTCTAATTAAGGAAGATTATTTGGAAAGCAAGTTAAGACATCACCTCCATCACCAATTAAGTACTCAATAATGAAAAAAAAACGTTGTTACATGCGAAAACCAAAGTTGAATGATAGATTCGACCCCGTTGACATCTAGGTGGTGGTCACAATTGGCTAACCCTCAAATTCCCCCACACTTAAACATTTGAGCAAGGGTACCCAAATAAGACAAGGGGAGCCCGGCCTTCAAAACTAAATAATCATTCCCAACCAATTCCCTCGTCCCTTGACCACCCCCCTGCCTTTGAATTTATGTTGCACGTGGTGTTTGCGCGTTTTATTTATCAAATTCAGCGAGAATTGGCAATTTGGCTTATTACCAGAAGCATTAACACAATTCCCATATTATCACGGAAATGTGGTTGCTACATCAACGTGACAAGTATCAATGGGCTTTCTTGTATAGATCACATGGACCACTCGGTATTATTTCTAGTGTTTTGTATTACCACATGGACCACCATTCTCGTAATTTGCAATTTACTTTATTTGTAATCAATCATATATCGCCCTCAAAAATCACAAACCAATGACACATTGCCTCAACTCTCCAGCAATGCTTCTTGACCTCAATTTTTTATAAATTAGATTATTATATTTTATCAATCTAATTTGCAATCTGTATTTCTCTTTTTACACTCTGTACCACCATTTATGAGTCCAATGTTTCTTTTTCACCCCTTGTGGACCCAATGGTCTTCATTTTGATCCCTAAAATTTAGAGCACAGATTTGGGATAGAATATTCATATATATCAACTTCATGTGTAAAAGAGTATTCTATCTTGTGACTTTTTCAAATTGTTCTTACAAAATAAATTTTTACTTCATGTGTAAAACAATATTCTATCTTGTGACTTTTTCAAATTGTTCTTACAAATTAAATTTTTACTTCATGTGTAAAAGAGTATTCTATCTTGTGTCTTTTTCAAATTGTTCTTACACATTAAAGTTTTACTTGATGCAATAAATATTAATAGGGGTGGTATTTGTTTTTTAGGTTGTAGTTTAAATGTTTTATTTTTGATGTTTTTTTTGATATATTTTTTCATCAATTTTACTTGGTCAAAAATAATTGGAACTACTGATTTGAGTGATTGAGTATGTATAATTCGAGTGTTTTGGAGGTTTTCAAAGGGCTGAATCTATTTATGTATTTGAAAAAACAATTTAAATAACAAAAAATGACGATTTCACCAAGATTTGTTTTGCTAAATTCCGCTGAAAATTTTCAAAAGGTAAAACATTTAGATAACACTTTTTATTTTATATTCACAAACCATTCAATGGATTATGTGTTAAAATGAGATTTCAACAATATTAGTTATGGGTAACTCCTAATTGTGTTATGTTGCATACTTGATGATGGTAAAGGTTGTGGTTGTTATTATTATTCATTGTTGTAAAGTAGAGTTTGTATTTATGTGAGCAGTGGTATTCTAAGTTTTATGAGGTTGTTAGATGAGAAGTTCTCTTCAACTAATTGACTCATATATTAATATATGGTTGAAATATTAGTTTGTTATGTGGTATTCTAAGTTTTATTAGTTTGTTAGAGTGTTAAGATATTGTGTCTATCTTAAGGCAAAACTTGATGTATTTATATGCAACATTATTTTGATGTAACAGAACACACAACATAATTTTGATGTGTGTGAAAATCATGTCTATTCTCCCATTTCTCTACACTCTTGAGATCAAATGGCTAAATTCCCTTATGCGATTTGAGTTATCTTATTCGTTGTCTTTTCTTCATTCCCTAAGAGTGTCATCGAAGAAGGACATTAGTAATAAATGATTTGACACCTGAGTCATAGTTGCCAACCTCAATGTATGTGTCAAAGTCATTTGTAGGACTATATGCTTTGGTGTTTTTGGATGCATTTTTTGATGTCAAAGTCCTTTGTAGGACTATATGCTTTGGTGTTTTTGGATGCATTTTTTGATGTCATCCTAAAGGATTTTTTTCAAGTTTTCCAATTCTAAGTTTTTCTATTGTATAGTAATTTGTTATTAAAATTGGTTATGATTATTCGCTACAAACCATTCATTGATTAGGCGTTAAAATGAGATTTCAAGGATGTTAATTACTTTACATCATCTGTTTGTTGGAATGAGTAACTCCTAATTGTCTTATGTGTCATACTTGATCACGCTAAAGGTTGTGGTTGTTATTATTATTGGTCATTGTAAAGTAGAGTTTGTCTTTACACAAGCATTTTTATTCTAAGTTTTAAGAGGTTGTTAGATGAGAGGTTCTCTCCAACTAGTTGAATCCTATTTTGATACGTGGTTGAGATACTCTCTTATCAATTTGTCAGAGTGCTAAGATAGTGTGTCTATATTAAGGCAAAGCTTGATGTATTTATATGCAACATTGTTTTGATGTAACAGAACACACAACATAATTTTGATACGTGTGGAAAACATGTTTATTCTCCCATTTCTCTCCACTATTGAGATCAAAGGGATGAATTCCCTTATGTGATTCGAGTTATCTTGTTCATTGTCTTCTCTTCATTCCCTGAGAGTGTCATCAAAGAAGGACATTAGTAATAGATGATTTGACAGTTGAGTCATAATTGCCAACCTCAATGTATGTGTCAAAGTCCTTTGTAGAACTATATGCTTTGGTGTTTTTGGATGCATTTTTTTTATGTCATCCACAAGGATTTTTTTCAAAATTTTCAATTCTAAGTTCTTCTATTACAAAGTGATTTGTTATTAAAATTGGTTATGATTATTCACTACAAACCATTCAATTCATTAGGTGTTAAAATGAGATTTCAAGGATGTTAATTACTTTGCATCATATGTTTGTTGAAATGTGTAACTCCTAATTGTCTTATGTGTTATATTTGATCACGCTAAAAGTTGTGGTTGTTATTATTATTGGTCATTGTAAAGTAGAGTTTGGCTTTACTCGAGCAATTTTATTCTAAGTTTTAGGAGGTTGTTAGATGAGAGATTATCTCCAACTTGTTGATCCCTATTTTGATATGTGGTTGAGGTATTATCTTGACAATTTGTTAGAGTGCTAAGATAGTGTGTCTATATTAAGACGAAGCTTGATGTATTTGTACGTAACATTGTTTTGATGTAACAAAACACACAACATAATTTTGATATGTGTGAAAAACATGTTTATTCTCCCATTTTTTTACACTGTTGAGATCAAAGGGATGAATGTCCTTATGTGATTTGAGTTATCTTATTCATTGTCTTCTCTTCATTCTCTAAGAGTGCCATCAATGAAGGACATTAGTAATAGATGATTTGACACCTCAGTCATAATTGCCAACACCAATGTATGTGTCAAAGTCCTTTCTAGAACTATATGCTTTGGTGTTTTTGGATGCATTTTTTGATTCCATTCCAAAGGTATTTTTTCAAAATTTCCAATTCTAAGTTTGTCTATTACAAAGTGATTTGTTATTAAAATTGGTTATGATTATTCGCTACAAACCATTCATTTGATTAGGTGTTAAAATGAGATTTCAAGGATGTTTATTACTTTGCATCATCTGTTTGTTGAAATGAGTAATTCCTAATTGTCTCATGTGTTATATTTGATCACGCTAAAATTTATGGTTGTTATTATTATTAGTCATTGTAAAGTAGAGTTTGTCTTTATGGGAGCGTTTTTATTCAAAGTTTTAAGAGGTTTTTAGATGAGAGATTCTCTCCAACTTGTTGACTCCTATTTTGATATGTGGTTGAGATATTCTCTTATCAATTTGTTATAGTGCTAAGATATCGTGTCTGATTTAAGGAAAAGCTTGATGTATTTGTATGTAACATTGTTTTGATGTAATAAAACACACAACATAATTTTGATGTGCGTGAAAGCCATGTCTATTCTCCCATTTCTCTACATTGTTGAGACCAAAGGGATGAATTCACTTATGTGATTTTAGTTATCTGATTCATTGTCTTCTCTTCATTCCCTAATAGTGTCATCAAAGAAGGACTTTAGTAATAGATTATTTGACACTTGAGTCATAATTTCCAACCTCAATTTATGTGTCAAAATCCTTTGTAGAACTATATTCTTTGGTGTTTTTGGACGCATTTTTTTATGCCATCCCAAAGGGATTTTTTCAAATTCTCCAATTCTAAGTTTTTCTATTACAAAATGATTTGTTATTAACATTGGTTATGATTATTTGCTACAAACCATTCAATTGATTAGGTGTTAAAATGTGATTTCAATGATGTTAATTACTTTGCATCATCTCTTTGTTGGAATGAGTAACTTCTAATTGTCTTATGTGTCATACTTGATCACGCTAAATGTTATGGTTGTTATTATTATTGACCATTGTAAAGTAGAGTTTGTATTTATATGAGCAATTTTATTCTAAGTTTTAGGAGGTTTTTCAATGAGAGGTTCTCTCCAACTAATTGACTCCTATTTTGATACGTGGTTGAGATATTATCTTATCAATTTGTTAGAGTGCTAAGATAGTGTGTATTAAGGAAAAAATGATGTATTTATATGTAACATTGTTTTGTTGTGATAGAACACACAACATAATTTTGATGTGTGTGAAAATCATGTCTATTCTCCCATTTCTCTACACCATTGAGATCAAAGGGATGAATTCCTTTATGTGATTTGAGTTATCGTATTAATGTCTTCTCTTCATTCTCTAAGATTTTCATCAAAGAAGGACACTAGTAATAGATGATTTGACACTTGAGTCATAGTTGCCAACCTCAATGTATGTGTCAAAGTCCTTTGTAGAACTATATGCTTTGGTGTTTTTGGATGCATTTTTTTATGCCATTCCAAAGCATTTTTTTTCAAAATTTCCAATTCTAATTACTTCTATTACAAAGTGATTTGTTATTAAAATTGATTATGATTATTCGCTACAAATCATTCATTTGATTAGGTGTTAAAATGAGATTTCATGGATGTTTATTACTTTGCATCATTTGTTTGTTAGAATGAGTAACTCCTAATTGTCTTATGTGTTATATTTGATCACACTAAAAGTTGTGGTTGTTATTATTATTGGTCATTATAAAGTAGAGTTTGTCTTTACATGAGCGGTTTTGTTCTAAGTTTTAAGAGGTTGTTAGATGCAATATTATTTCCAACTTGTTGACTCCTATTTTGATATGTGGTTGTGATATTATCTTATCAATTTGTTAGAGTGCTAAGATAGTGTGTCTATCTTAAGGCAAAGATTGATGTATCTATATGTAACATTGTTTTGATGTAACAAAACACACAACATGATTTTGATATGTGTGAAAACCATGTCTATTCTCCCATTTCTCTACATTGTTGAAACCAAAGGGATGAATTCCCTTATGTGATTTGAGTTATCTTATTCAATGTCTTCTCTTTATTCCCTAAGAGTGCCATCAAAGAAGGACATTAAAGTAATAAACGATTTGACACCTTAGTCATAGTTTCCAACCTCAATGTACGGGACAAAGTCCTTTGTAGAACTATATGCTTTGGTGTTTTTAGACACATTTTTTTGATGCCATCCCAAAGGAATTTTTTCAAATTTTCCAGTTCTAAGTTTTTTTATTACAAAGTGATTTATTGTTAAAATTGATTATGATTATTCACTACAAACCATTCAATTGATTAGGTGTTAAAATGTGATTTCAAGGATGTTTATTACTTTGCATCATCTGTTTGTTGGAATGAGTAACTCCTAGTTGCATTGTGTGTTATATTTGATCACACTAAAATTAGTGGTTGTTATTATTATTAGTCATTGTAAAGTAGAGTTTGTTTTTACGCGAGCGGTTTTATTCTAAGCTTTAAGAGGTTGTTAGATAAGAGATTATCTCCAACTAGTTGACTCCTATTTTGATATGTGGTTGAGATAATCTCTTATCAATTTGTTAGAGTGCTAAGATAGTTTTATATCTTAAGGCAGAGCTTAATGTATTTATATGTAACATTGTTTTGATGCAATAGAACACACAACATTATTTTGATGTGTGTCAAAACCATGTCTATTCTTCCATTTCTCTACATTGTTGAGATCAAAGGGATGGTTTCCCTTGTGTGATCTGAGTTATCTTATTCATTGTCTTTTCTTCATTCCCTAAGAGTGCCATCAAATAAGGACATTAATAATAGACAATTTGACATATGAGTCATAATTGTCAACCTCAATAGTGTCAAAGTCCTTTCTAGAACTATATGCTTTGGTGTTTTTGGATGCATTTTTTGATACCATCTTGAAGGATTTTTTTTCAAATTTTCCAATTCTAAGTTTTTCTATTACAAAGTGATTTGTTATTAAAATTGGTTATGATTATTTGCTACAAACCATTACAATTGTGTTTGAATAAGTTATTAGCTCTTCTCTTACAAACTTTTGCCTTCAAACATGAAATTGTCACATGCCCTTAGTTAGAATCTCTCAAATTGCATGAGCCCATGGACCACCATTACTAATAATTCTCTTATGGACCCTCTAATAGTTTTTGAGAGCGTGGAATAAAGAACACTCATAAAACCCACTTCTCTTATAATCATTTGCCTTTGTACATGAAGTGGTCACATGCCCCTCATTAGAGCCTCTCAAAATGCATTAGCCCATGGACCACCATTATTTAAAACCCATTAGCCCATGGACTGCACTTACTAACAATGCCACATGAGCCCTTCCAATAGTTTTTGAGAGTGCAGGACAAAGAACAACCATAAAACCTAATTCTCTTACGGTCCTTTGACTTTGTACATGAAGTTGCATATGCCTTTCATTATAGCCCATGGACCACCATTATTCAGAAACCACATGAGCCCTTCCAAAACTTTTTGAAAGTGTAAATTAAATAATGATGAAAACACCTACTTCTTTTACAATCCTTTGAGTTTGTACATGAAGTGCTACATGCCCTAGCTAGAGCTTCTCAAATTGCATCAGCATGTGGATTGCCACAATTAACAAACCCATCTAACCACTGCAAAACTTTTTGAGAGCGTGGAAGAAAGAACACTCAAAAGACCTACTTCTCTTACAATCCTTTGCCTTTGTACACGAAGTGGCCACATGCCCCTAGCTAAAACCTTTCATATTGCGTTAAAGACCATGTACCACCATTGTTAATAAAGCCGCACCACATCTTCCAACACCTTTGAGAGTGTAGAATAAAGGACACTCTAAACACCTAATTTTCTTACAATCCGACCTTCGCATATGAAGTGGCCACATGCCTCTTACATTGCATTAGCTCATGATTGCCACTATTGAATAAACTATACTAGCTCCTCCAACATGTTTTGAGATCGTAGAACAAAAAGCACTCAAAACACTTACCTCCCTTACAATCATTTGCATTCATACATGAAGTGACAGTCACATGCCGCTAACTAAAACTTCTCAAATTGCATTAGAGCATGGACCACCACTATTGATAAATCCACACTAACCCCTCCAACATATTTTATGAGCATAGAATAAATAACATTCCAAATACTTACTTCTAAATCCTTCACATTTGTACATAAAGTGCCACATGCCCCTAGTTAGAGCCTCTCAAATTGCATTAGCCTATGAACCACCACTAATAATAAAACCACACTAATCCCTCCAACACTTTTTTGAGAGTATAAAATAAAGAACACTCAAAATAAGTACTTCCCTTAAAATCCTTTGCCTTCTTACATGAAGTGGTCACATACTTCTAACTCAAATTGCATTAACACATAGATCACCACTCTAAACAAATTCCATTAACACATAAATCATTATTATTAACAAAATCATACCCGTGCATCAAAACTTTTTCACATAGTAAAATAAAGAGAGTAGTTTAAACCTTCTACTTTTTTAATTTTATTTTATCTCATCACTTTTTTCCACTCATATTTGCCTAAAATTTAGAAAAATTAATTTTTCCACTCAGTTTTGCCTAAAATTTAGAAAAATTAATTGAATTTGAATTGGTAGAGTAAACAGTAAAAACTCTTAGTTGAATTATTCAAACAAGTTTTACCTATGACTTGGTCAACTGCGTTCACACTCTCACTGGGTTTTGAACAGAGGTCATTATCGTGGCAAGTGGTCCTACATGCCGGTAAAGCATGCCACGTGGCTTTCGCTTAAATTAATTAATCACATTGAGCGACGATGTAAAGCCATTGGGAAAGAAAAACGTGTGAAAGTAAAGGGGTCCATTATCATTTTCAGAGCCCATATCTAATGGTAAAATTCCACGTGTTCCATCAAGCGTTCTTTGTTTGTCTTGCCTAGCTGGACCATTATCCGACGTGGAAAGCTCAGCTGGAACTATCTATACATTGGCGAATGCGTTGAACAGTCGGCGTTCGCTCCCTTGCTTGGCGTCGGGCACACCCATGCTTGCCTTCCCCTGTTTGTCCAGCGCGCCACAGCGATGAAATGATGAAAAATGTCGTCGTGGAAGGGGGTAGAGGAAGAGGATTTTCTTTTACGTAAGTAGTGGGCGTCCCTGTCAAGAAAACGCATGCAGCGCACTTTATCTTTCGACCAGCTGGTAAAGAGAAGGAAGAGAAAAAGGAAGTGCGCATCGTGTAATGTGATTTGTTATTATTTAATTATCTTTAATAATAATAAAATTTATGTGGAGGGCAGAGACAAAGAAGCGCTCTGTTTTGTGCGTTTTGTGCCCAGCCTTCTTCTGCCCGCCGGAGGGAGAGGAACGAACAAACTGGAAGACCAGGCCACCTCGTATTTGCTCCCAGGTAACTCGCGAAATAGAGCATTCCCACACCGATCTGAGCGGTCACGAGTTCGAAATCCGCTTCCAATCATTCTAGCATTGCAGACCTGGTGCCGCTGACTTCCTTCATGAATTTTCCCGGGCTATTTTGACGCAGGTTTCGTCCGGATCCGGTGTCGTATGCATTTCCCCTGAAAGATCAAGTTTAATGAGGCCCTACGCCGTGCAGGAAGTGCATTTTCGTTGCTCGTGAAGTTCGCTGCGGAGAAGCGTTCCGGGTTTCTGCGGTCAAAATATGACTTCATTTGGCTAGATTGAAGAGGAAATGGGGACGGCTGCAGGTTTTTAAATCACATTTC
>ML779125.1:185373-207877 GCA_009831015.1 Picea engelmannii | reverse complement strand
ACTTATTGCTGATTTGTTTTTAAGAGCTCCATGTTGTGTCTCATTAGTATTTATACTTCATTTTCGTGCACTTATTGCTGATTTGTTTTTAAGAGCTCCGTGTTGTGTCTCATTAGTATTTATACAATGATGTATTTTTGAAGGGGCCTTAAGACTGCAGAGTAATATCTGGTCGTCTCCAGTGTTTCAGATGATTTATTGGTCATGAATATGATGTTCTGTTCCAGTAGTATACCTTGATATATATGTTAAAGTGCATCTAGTACTATTCCTATTGTTGATTTTGTGTGATTATCACCATGCTATCACAAACCCTAAACCACTAACCTTGATACTGTCCATGGATGTAACCTTAAAACAGAACATGAGGTACGTAATTGTTTGATGAAGGCGCTGTTTTCCCCAAGGGAACATAGGGATGTTGATGATTGCTTTTAACTCAGCTAGGGCATGGCCATCTTTGGTTGTGATTTGTCACATATACATTTGAATTTGGCCACTGATATCCGGTCATTCCAGTTTTTCAGATGATTTATGGGTAATGTATATGTTCTGTTCCAGTAGAATACCTTGATATATATGTTAAAGTGCATCTAGTACTATTCCTATTGTTGATTTTGTGTGATGACCACCATGCTATCACCAAACCAAACCCACTAACGTTGATACAGTCTATGCATGTAATGTTAAAACAGAACATGAGGTATGGGATTGTTTGTGGAAGATGCTGTTGTCCTCTAGGGAACTTAGGGATGTTGGTGATTGCTTATATCTGAGCCAGGTCATGGTTATCTTGGTTGTAATTTGTCACATATACATGTGAACTTGGCCAATGTTATCCATAGTTTTTGCTGGGTATGTTCTTGACATGATGTTATTGTCCCGCTTGAAAACTTTACCGGCAGAAGTTTGACTGCCTCAAGCTTTATATCCATTCTTGTTCGCAGAGGAGTTTATGGTTGGGGGTGGAGCCCATCCCTTGCAAAACCTACCTTAAGGAGGGGAAATCTTAGTGCTTAGTGGGGAAGTTGTCTCCACAGCCTTATGCATCATACTTTTTGGTAATACACAACTATATTCACTGAATGGTTGTGAAAGATAAACGTGAGTTTGTCTTGGCAACCACAGACACAAGCTCACGGGGGTTCTCAAGGCCTATTATGGAAGTCTTCCATCTATACTACGAGTCTTCCTTTGAATGCTTATATCCTTTCTCAAAACTATGATTGCCTGCTCAATGCTAATTCCTTAACAGGTCCTCAGAGGTTATTTGCTACATCAAAATGAAAATTTTGATCAATATATTGTTTAGACGTGACTTGGTGATCCCTCCTTTTATATGATCTCTTCTATTTTGGGCAGTTACCTTTATTCTCATTTCTCAAGTAGACGTATACAAGTGTCAAGACCTGCAAATAAGTGAGTGAAGCGAGAGCAACCATGGTATTAATGTCATCTGTCACCATGACCAACTTGAGCCATGTTGTAATTTTATACTTTCCCATGGAAGAAGAGTACTCAACCAGCTAGAAACAATAAATAAATAGGACCATGGTTGGGATAAAAAAGATGCCTGATCAATGTGCAATATTCTCTTGGCATAATAGTTCTTTGGGAATAGCTTGGACTTTCCAACAATCTCTGCATCCTCTTTTTAAAATCTGGATAACTAGTGTCATCTTAGCATGCAACATTTTGTAGTACAAAGACCTTCGACATGAATGATAAAGAATAAACATAGATCCAAGAGTTTACTAAACTTTCAATTTGATATGGAGTACTTAATGATGCTTTTGACTAATACTTTCAATGCTTACAGAAAAATGAAGGTCATGGATATTCTAGAGATGATTCCAATAGGGAGAAAAAGCCATTCATTATGTTGGAAGCTTTTGTATGATAGATCATAGATGCAATAGCATTACTAAACCAAACTTGGTACTTTCGTGAGAGACATGCTCACAAAATGCATGTTCTTACCTATCCTCACTAATGCACACAATACGTTCAAAACTCATAAGTGTTAAAATGTATGATATTTCCACTTATCACGAGAATCTAGCCTATTGGAATTGCAAATAGTGGCATTGCTGCAAGGAGTCAAAAGAACATGTAGCATCTATAAGTCCCATCGCGAGAGACGGTTTGGTTGAGGGGTCATATGTTAGCTTCTGGGGTTACTTTGAAAGCATTTACAACTTTACACCATGTTTGGGGGTGCTTTATGAGATTTGGGATACATGTTGTATGATTAACCCCAAGATGGCCCATGATGGGATACATGCTGTATGACTAACCCCTAGATGCCCCATGATAGATTTGCACATTGGAGGTGGCTTACTCAGTGGTTGCTTGACCTTAGTTGGATGCTTGCATGACATTCTTCCTTGTAGTGTGTAAGATCTTTAGACAACTTGGTACATTCTTCATGTTGGTCACATGTAGATTGGTTACTTGCTTGAGAGGACGCCTTGCATTGGAGGAAGAGTGTTTGGCATTTTAGAGGGGGGTGTTGAGCCCTAGACAACATGGGGTAGCTTGGATGCTTGCATGGAGGTTTGGAGTTGACTTGGGGATGCTTGGGTTGCAATAGTGTTCATGTAAGTGAAGTGGATTGAGTGGAGCAATGGCTTAGGAGGAGTGTTGGAGTCCTTGGAAGCTTGTAGTAGGAGTGTTGGACACATCTTGTGGAGCACCCTTGCATTGGAGCCTTGTTTGTGTACGAGTCACCTTGGAGCTTGACATGTGTATTCTTGGAGTGTAGTGCTTAGCCTACTTGTGGTTTTGTAAGTTACTTCAAGGGTTTAAGCCCACACTTGTATTGTTGGCCTCCCTTACCTCTCACATACATAGAGGAAAGAGAGAGTCCATTCATCATCATCATTTTTACTATTTTCTTTGTATTTGTCTTCTTGGAGTAATGCACTAGGGTTCATGAGGAAACCCTAGGAGAAGTTATGAAGTCTAGAGATAATGTCTTTGTTGGGAGCTTGCTCTTGTGAGATGCTTGGGTTTGTTCTTATGAGCTAGATGTCGGACATGATAATCACATCATCACTTCATTGTCTTTTGTTAGAGATGTGAGAAGAAGAGCACACTTGTCTCTCTCTCTCTCTTTGTACTTTATCTCTTTTGTCTTGGAGGTGCCAGGGGTTCTTGGAGCATCTTGAGTACTAGGGTTAAGGTTTCGTTCCTTTGAGACACTGGAGCTAGGGTTTTGTGCCTAAACTGTAAATTGTACTAAGATTGCCCTAAAACTGGTATATATATATATATATATATATATATATATATATGAAGTTTTTAACTGTAATTCCTGCTGTCATAAGGTGATTTTCAGATCTGGTTTATGCATGATAAGATTGCCCTGAGGGGCTAAAACTTGTTGGTACACATTAGGTATCTTTACTCGTGGATTGCCTTGTCGATTGGGGTTGTTAAAAAATAAAATATTGTCCGCTGTTGCCACTGTTTTAGCATATTTCTGAACAGCTCCAAGGCTGTAAATTCACAGGATTAAAATCCAGGAAACATCCTTGTGAGGTGAAATTTCTGTTTTGCTTTAAAATTCAAAGAAAGCAGAAATTTCTACAAATTATTCTCTCAAAATTTTCCAAGACATGCACCTGGCCTTAGCCCATTTTGAGACATGCCATTTGGGTGGGGGCAGACTACAGCGAGAATGGAACCCTAGTGGATGGCTTAATACTTTGCCGACCTCACCAGTGAACAAATGCCATGTTGGCAGCTTCCTGGTTTGCAATCATGTCTGTCATTTAAAGAGGAAAAGTGGTAGCTTAAAAGTTGTCTTTGCCTGAATATTTGATAAAATCCACAAAGAAAGCTGTTGGTTTTGGGCTGGATTTTCTGAATTCTTAATATGTCAAAGACTGCTTCAGGGGATGGGGAAGGCTCTTCCAAGTCCTAAATTTTAGATAGTTTTCTTCCAGATTCTTTTGTGGTTTTCCAAGGCCTTTGCGCTTTTCCTTTCAAGCATGATGATGGCCGTTTACCAAATGAGCTTCAGCTTTCCTTGTCTGTAATCATGAGCTTCCGGAGATGAGGAATGTCCCTTTCAAGTCGTAAATTTTAGATAGTTTGCATTTATAAAATTCCTTTGTTGTTTTTCCATGTGCTTTTCCTTTTAAGCAGGTGAGTGGCTTTCCACCATCGCGTCTCTCTTTATAATGCTTCTGCTTTTAGTATTCACATAGTGTGTGGCGTCTCCAACATTTATATCTCTATCTGTGTGGCCTGTTTGTCGGGTGCCTGTGTGTGTCTGAGAACAATAAAGTTGGATACAACCATAAATGGCATCTTGGAAGTACTTCTACGACTATAAAATCCCCTATCCATATCCCTATCTATCTAATATATATTACTTTCAAATATGTATACTCTAAAGTTTTTATGTTTTCTGAAGACTTTTGCTGGTGTATGGACTATCATATCTCCAGCTTCATTAGACGTTTGCAATGGTGAAGAATTTCCTGCCATAATATTCTCTCATTCTAGATTCCCACAAAGGAATAATAAATTAGGCAGATGGGTTTTTCTAAATGTACTGTGCGTCCACCAAAAATGAACCATATTACAGAATAGTTGTATTTCAGAATATGCTACAGAGCAAAATAGAAAATCCAACTCATTCCATAATCAACAAGAACGCTAACCTATTGTTCTTTATTATCATTCCAGACCTATGTCTGTTGATGGCCGTATCTTTCTAGCCAAATATCCTATTGTATTCAGTAATGTCTTGCTCCTGTTTGTTGAGTCCTTGAACTCATCAGTGCTCACCATTATCCTCAATATTTCACGGGGTGTTGCAATTTTACCTTCAATCAGAGTGCACAATCGTATGACATTTCCGTCACAACTAATTGTGACTCTGGACTTTATATTTATCTCTGTGCAGGTCAATTTGCACTAGTTTGTTCTCTCTTTAATTTCCAAGCTATCTCAGAAACAAGGGAGTTTAGGTGCATGACAAAACTTGGAATACATGCTCTTGCATCAGGCACTGAGGGTAGTTATTCTATAGAAGTTGTTTAAATGCTTGAACTGAAAGAAGCATAAGATTTCATTGTGTACGCAGTTTTACGAGATCTAATAGTTGAAAAAGTTATTCGAAAAAATGATGGCGAAGAAAAGTGATTAAAATGAAATGGTTATTACTGGAGTTGTCGTTGATCATTTACAAGATCTTGTAAATTTTTACTACATTGTTTTACATAAATCTCTGCTGACTAGGGTTTTACAATTCTGTTTCATATAGACGGGAGCACTCCAGGAACAGAATTAAAGGTATGCAGTAAAAAAAATATCGTCATAAATCCTGTCTTATTTATTTCCATCTCCCACTTCAATGTTTTTATAATCTAAAGCAATTCATCTTCTATTCTCGATAGCCTGGTAGATTTAACGTTTTGGGTGATCTTCTGCAACTTTTTCATTTCAGAAGTGATTTGAAAGGTGTTACGTTCTAATGTTAGAAATTTACAAATTATTTGTCTCCTGTACAGTCTAGGAAAGAGACGGTGCTAGCAGATGCTTCGAGGTGACAATTTTCTCTTTATCGAGCAAAAACTATTCTAGTAAACAAATATCAGCCCATTCTGATTTATCATGCGAAAATAATTGCTAGCAAAATTTTGTGATCTATTGCATTCTGATTTTATGTCTACCATGTTTGCTTGTACTGAACTAAATTGCGTTTTCTCAGGAGTCACTTACTGCGTGCCATAGACGTACGTCTTATGACGTTACACCAAGAATTAAAAGTAGCTTTAGCTCGTGCTACTGCTGCTGGATTTTCAGGTGGACACATGGCTAATCTCATGGCGTTTTCTGAACGGTTTGGACCAAATCGCTTAAGGTGATCATATAGTAACGGAAAAAACTTTGATCAAGCGAGGAAAATCTATTTCACGTTTTCCTTTCAATGGGTTTTCCTTAGAATTCTCCTTCGTGACCATAATGTTCTCCACAGGGAAGCATGCGCCAAGTTTGTGGTTTCATGTCAGCAAAGACAGCAACAAGTTTCCCCGCGGATAGACGGTACACATAAAACATTGTCCGGCCCCTCATCAAAACACGGAGACAAATCCTATGAGAATACTGTGAAGGAAAATCAATTGTCACAGTCATATGCTGCCATACAATCTGGGCAGGAAAGTCTTTGCTCCTCGTCATTCACAGAAGATGCTATTGCAAAACCTCCATTGCTCACTACTACGGAGGAGGCAGGTATGGCATTGAGTCCAGAGTCAATGAGGATGGCTTCAAGGGGATTGGAATCAATCAGTTCAGACAGAGATGATCAATCTCCGCCGTCCACAAAGAGGCCCTTAGTTCGATCTGCGTCCCCAAGAGCGAGGAGATCGGCTTCCCCAATGCGAAGAGTTCAAATAGCAAGATCTGGATCACGTAGATCCAACGCATCGGTAATTCGGAGTATAAACTATTTTCCGGAACGGTCGCGCCCAAATAGGGACTCAAGTAGCGATTCGGAATATGAGAGTGCGGGGGATAACGAAGAGTCAGCTCCTCCAAGAAAGACGGAGTCAACGAGGAGGTTTAGCGTGCAAGATGCGATTAATCTTTTCGAAAGAAAACAAAGGCAACAAGGACACTCCACGGAAGAAATTAAAAAAAATCTGAAGGTAGAAAGTAGACGGTTATCCGCCGAAATTGGGGTCTCCGCCACGTCTGAGAAAACGGTTCTAAGGAGGTGGAGTGGAGCTGGCGAAATCGGGAAGGCGGATGGACAGAGCTCTACCTTTGACCGGGGATTGCCGTCATTGGACAATGGAAAAGATACGTGCCAAGCTGGAGCACCTCTTCAGAGCGAGTTTAGAACAATACAGGATATGAAGGACGTTAGTTCAAGATTCTCATCTCCACCCAAAATAACAGAATTGCAGAAAATTCCGGTCGATCTGATGGATAAGGCTGGTTCACAATATTCAGAAGGAAGTAGTTCTCCCAAAGAAAACGGAGCGAATAATTCCTCAGCAGCCAAGCCTGCCGAGGCACAGGGGTTAGAAACCATCGACAGTTTTTCCAACTCAGGAAAGCATGGAGGATTTGAGCCCCTTGTGAAGCAGTCCAAGAGCGATCATGAGCTCAATCAAGAACTTCCCGAAAAAGCCCATCAATTGGGGGCATATTTTGCTGCTAATGAAAGCGGAGGCCAGGCTGTTGAAGAGCCCATGTATACAGGTAACCTAGAGGAAGTAAGCCACAGAACTGGTATGGTTCCAGGAGGAAAGTATGACCTGGAGCAACTATTACAAACCATGCAGAATGTTGGGAGAGATTCTCTGAGCAATTCATGGAGCAATAAAATGGACTTGGACATGCAGATCTTGATGAACATGGTTGATAGCAACCATTCTAATTATGAGGAGCAGTTGGGGGCCCTTGATGGCCAGAAGTCTTCCGATGAGCTTAGAGGGAGATTTTATGACCAGTACAGGGAGAAACGAGAAGCAAAACTAAGAGAAGAACATGTTGCCAAAAGAGCAGAAAAAGAAGCAAAACTTAAAGCTATGCAAGATGCCCTTGAACGGAGGAAAGCAGAAATGGCAGGAAAAAGTGCAAAGTCATCTGAAAAGCGAGATTCTTTGGTGCAGGCTCGACATCAGGCCCAAAAATTGCAATCTTCCAAGACAAGGCTCCCCAAGTACAAGAAAGAACTGGTATGCTTGCAATACTTTTTTTGTAGAATTAACCATTGGATTTACTAATTGCACCATAGCATACTCTTCTGCAGGTTCCCTAATTCTGGTGATCCCATTGATATGAACTATGTTTCTTGTTGTGATGCCTTTACACAGCTTGTAGTTGTAAACCATGAAGATGAAGAAGAGGACAATACCAATGATTTGCATGAGAGTTCATTTCACAAACATGATCAGAAAAGTACAGTTAGCAGATCTGCTCCTGGTGAGACCCCTTCTTCAACTCCACGCATGTCAAAGGACTTGTCAAAAACGAATGGTGCCAGGAAGATTTCATCCAAAAGTACATCTCCGGCAACTGCACGTAGTCCTGCTCCTTCGTCGTCACCATCTCGGAGGTCTGCTATACCTAAAGTTTCAAACACCAGTTACACCTCTACAGGCAGGCGCAGAACAACTGAAAATCCTTTAACTCGGTCAGTTCCTAACTTAACTGATCTGAAGAAAGAGAACATAAAGGCTTTACCTGGTCGGTCAGGTTCAAGTTCAAACTTTGATAAATCTGGACCTACATCTCGTGGGCAAATCAAAGGCAGCGGCCACTCTAAAAGTGGCAACAAAGCTTCTCCTTTAGATGTGAATGGTTCTCGCTCTGTTTCTCAGTCATCTGATGTTAAGGAAGAGAAGAAGAATCGTCGTCAAGCATCGAAGAAAAGCACTTCTGGTCTAAGTGGGATCAAATCTTTGCCGGCCACCATTAGCCCTGAGGAAAGTGCATTGACATCAAAACCAAGCTTCTACAGTAAAGTTACCAAAAAGAGCAGTGTTGTCCCCCTTGAGTCTAAACCCTTCCTCCGCAAAGGAAGTGGAATAGGCCCTGGTGTTGGTCCTGGCGTTGCTAAAATGAAAGCATCCCCACTTGATGATGCTTCAAAGACTGTAGAGGATGAAGTTCAAGCTAGAGAACTGAAAAGAGAGGAAACAGTGGAAGAATTGAGAGACTTAGAACCATCAACTGTCTTTGAAGGAGTTGCAGAGGAAAATGGACTTCAACAGCCAGTAAGTGGCACAGCAGAAACTTTGGATGCTTGTGGTGATTTAGATACATCTCAGAACAACATGCAAACCATACCGGCTCTGAATGAAATATTAGATTCATCAGAAGATTGTCTTTCTAGTAATTGTGTCTCTGATAATGGTAGAAACAATCAAATTGTTTCAGAAGTAAACAATGGTAGTGTCTCTCCGTCCAAAAGGGCATCATCTCCCTGTGCTAGAGATGAAGGTCAAAGTGGAAAAGTAGCTTCCAGTTCTGAGATTATCATCAAGGAGGAGCATGTTGAACCATCCATGGAAGATGCATTGTTGTCTGAGCGACCCACTTTGGTAGATACCACTTCAACCCATTTTACCGCATCTGGGGCCATGGGCCTAGACTCTGAACTTGGGAACCAGACATCATCAAAGTCACATACAAAGCAGTCTCTTTCTCAGATGTTGGCAGCTGACACTGATGTAGATGAAAGCCGCAAAAAATGGGGCACGGCACAGAAGCCTATCTTGGTTTCTCAACAACCCCAAAAGGATGCTCCAAAAGGGTTTAAGAGGCTTCTGAAATTTGGTAGGAAAAGTCGATACGAAACTGCCACGACGGATTGGGTCTCTGTTACTGAATGTGATGAAGATACAGAGGAATCGAAAGATCCCTCCAGAAGAAATGGGGATGGCCTACTGCAAAGAGGTGCACAAGCTAAGGGCATTGGACAAGGAAAGCTCTCTTCTGAGAGAAGCTACAATTTGGGAGGTGTGAATTCTTTTGGAGAACGTTCCCACGAACAAAGCCCAGGTAAGTAGTTTTTCAAAGAGAATGATTTATGCTTATCTTAGGCACTAACATTCAAATCTGACATAAAGTGATACAATATATTTTATGCAGTAACCAGGGAAGAACATTTATCAGGATCCACTTTACCGAAAGGTGAATCTCTATTGAAAAGTTTTTGCTCATTTGACATTTTTTAAAGCTGGTTTGCAATTTCTTCAACTGATTTGGTTGCTATGTGAATAAGAGAAGGAAGACAATTAATTTCCATTATGGATAGTTATTTTCCACTGTAACTGGCTTGCTTTCTGTACACATGATAATGATGTAACTTATATTATTTTTGTCCAGCACCACGCTCCTTCTTCTCACTTTCATCATTCAGAAGCAAAGGAGGGGATTCAAAATCTCGGTGATATGGTTATCTACTTTAACTCTACCTTCCTCAGCCGCTCAGATGAATTTGGCAGGGCTTTCATGACAGCCATGCCTTTTACGGTCCTCTCATATTGGAAAGGATTATTCTCCTGTTGTGAGTATTTGAACATTCTCTACTACCTCAAAATGTTAATCCATTGAAGTAAAAATGGCGGCATGTCTCAGAATGCTATTCCATTGAGGAAAAAATGGAGCCATGGAAATTATTTGCGACAGGCCAAGTTCATATTGTCACACATGTCGAGATTTTGGTTAGGATTTGTCATTTAACATATTTTAAGAGTTTGGCAAGAGACATGAATATTCCAACTTGTTTATTGTTTGTGTGAGAAAGTTCACCTATTAGAAGATTTACATCTCATCTTCTTTTCTGTATGTAAGAGTTGGTTTACCAATAATGATGATTCGGGTTTTAGATTACTGCTCTATTTAGTAAAAAATCTGGACTGGAAGGTGCCAGTCTAGACACTTGTAGGCATTTCTCTTTATCCTTGTAAGATCAAGTCAGCAGATGGTACTTTCTTATAGAAATATGCGCTTTCAAGTAATCTTCTTGAAACTAGGGTGTAAATTTAGTGTTAATATCTAAATAAACGAAACCCCTTGAAATGACTATAATAATCAATATAAACCGAGGTATTATGGATGGTTTGAAATAAGATAAGAAAACTACAGGAATTAAACATTGCCAATCCAGATGTAATGCATTACAACCACACAATACTTGATACAAGGCCATTTACCTAACTTGTTTCTGGCTAATTCTGCTAACCTGGAACAGAAGAAAGTTAAATTTCTCAGTTACACAAAAGTGGCATTCTGTACATATGGCAGATTAATATCTAACATGTAAAGGAAAAGCAGCTGCGGTCTTGACTACTAATGGAACAGTGTTTTCTGTTATTTCATGGCTTCCTACAATATCTAAATTGTCCACATTATTCGTGGCGAACTCTTTTTTTACCGAGTGCTGTTTAAGAACCATATATACAAACATCGTTAAGCAGTATCATGTTTTTTCAGTTGTGTGCTTTGCAGGGCACGTTGCCACCAGCCTTATGCATGGTGTACAGTGTGGGCCTAGGGAACTATACCTCAGACAGGCGTAAGATGAGTATCTGTTTCACTTGGTCTAACTATTGGACAATGCCAAGTTAGTAATTTATCTTTTTATTTTACTTTTTAAGGATGGTGTTGAATTTTTCATATCACGACTGTATCTAAATTGATCCCTTTCTGTGTTCTGAATTGAGCATGAAAGAGACAAGACATGAAAGTACAATTTTGTTGAGTATTACCGAACTTGTCCCATCATTGATCAACGTTTGTCCCTGCACAACTGCTTGACCAATTTTGCATTCCTCTGTGTGTCTAGATGTTTTCAGTATTTCATCCTATTTGCAGTATGGAGAAAATGTTGTTAATCAAGACCCACTAAAGTTTCATTTTTCTGCCCAGTAATTTTCATCTTTAGTCTTTAAATATTAAGCGGAATAGGAGCTTTCTTTGAAATATGTAACAGGTGCTATCCCTTGATATCCCTTGATTCACTAGAATCTCATGTATTTTTGACAATTCAAACTTTGTCCAAGAAAGGAGCCTTAAATTCTTTTGATTTTCCAGCTGCCATAATAAGCATATTTGAGCTTATGGTTTTACGCAAAATTAAAAGGTCCTCTACGGCGATTGTAAATTTTCTATTGCTAAAATTCTACAACAAAATGCTGGATTTGAACATGGGGATCTTTTGAGAATACATATTTACTCTCCTTTTTAAGTAATTTTTTATTTTCAGCAAACGCTGCAAGTTCGAAATATCTGATATTTTTTTTGATTCTCCAATCACATCTTGTAGTAAAGCTGGCAAATTATCACAGTTTGTTTAATCACACTAATATTTGGTTTTTACAAGGAACTATTTGAACTAGCGACAGTGACTGGAACTTATATGTGCCAGGGACAATCTAACACTTTATGTCTCGAAAAGAATTACAAGGAGTGGGTTGTTCTTCATACATACCATTTCAACAAAATTTAGGAAAAGGTTGATTTATGCTTCTACATTTTGATATTGCAGCTTTCTCCTTCACTAATTCCACCCTCGGACACACGTTATTGTTAATTATGGCATCTTTAGTGTCTAAGCTGAACAATATTAATTGCTGAAAAAAACTGCATGGAACATGTAGCTTTAACATTCTTTGAATTTTGCTTCATAAAAGGTCATATGTGTTCAGCCTCTAATCTCAAGAGTATCTTATTTCAATGGAACCTATTTATGTAGTAATCAGGCTAGAATTGTTCCCAGTTACACAATTTTTCGAACTAGCATATTTATTTTTTCATCTTATCTGATTATGAAAGACTTGTGATATTCCTTTGTCCAAATAACATTATTATTATTTGAATTGCTGCTTATATTACTTAATGGAACAAATAAGTAATTCATAGGTCAGTCACAGAATTATATCAGATGAACAGGATTATCAGTAAAATCCTGCCCTTAAAGGGCCAAAATGTCAAGCACATGTTCCTGCACACTAAGAGAAAGGAGGTCAACTTTATGACCAAAGACACTGAGTTTGACTTTCACAAGCAAAGCCATGAAGCCATGATGAAGGCGTGGGTATGTAACAAATATGAAATTACATTTGAGCGCAGAGCTTGGTCAGCTGAAAATTGAAAACTGTGCTATTCTGGAATCCTAGAAGAATACTGTGTTTTCATTCTTTTGCATGAGGAATAAAAGGAAGATATAGTTTAAGTTCACAAAGAAAATTGAAAGAGTTTTATGGCACAAGAGAAGCCCATGTATAATCTACAGCTATGAGTGCATAAGGTCTTCAAACTGACAAAAATCTTTAAAGAAACACTCGGTAAAATGTAATACATTTGTGAATCTGATAAGTAGTCGTCCCAATGGTAGTAGTAAGGTTATAGGGTTATTGATGATCAAGATATTATTTGGCAAAAAATCTGCACAAGATGGATCTCTTGAACAATTTTGGGAGTCCAGTATAATGTCTCATAAACTTATGAGGGGGTGCATCTTCAATTTGACTGTGGTTAGGACATCTCAAGACCCAAACTCCCTACGAGGTTAAGAGGGAATCCTTTGCTTAAAAAAAAATGATGTTCCATCTGGGGTGTGAATCAGGCGTATTAACAAATGCTGAGCGGGAAGCATGTTTGTGAAAGGTATCTGTCTTGTCGAGGCAGTTGTCTTGGACAGTGATACGTGTTTCCTGATATCGTAGAATTAAAATGCTTGTGCATGAGGAAAACTTGTTGCTTTATTATTGCTTTTGAATTTAAAGATCCTGTATTAAAGCGTATGCTTATGCTACTTTATTATTGCTTTTGAATACAAAGATTGTGTATTAAAGTCTATGCTTATTTTTCTGTGCGCAATTATGCTTTTATTGTTTCTATGCTGGATTTCCAACTTTTTCCAAGTGGATTTCCATTCATTGGTGGCCATTCCATTTAAAAAATTCGGCGTTTTAGCAAATTCCCTTTTGACCATGAGCGATTTACTGGACCCAGGCCATCATGGTATATAATATATATTTGAGGATGGACTGGACCCAGGCCATCATCATAGGATTAGCATTACGTTTTAATAAAAGTGTAATTATATATTTGAGGATGGACTGGACCCCTGCCATCATCGTAGGATTAGCATCCGAGATCTTATATTTAGCTCGTGACCACTTGAGCTAACTTTTTGAGCTAACTCTAATAGTAATGTTTTTTATCCCACAAAGTTAAGCATTTCTTTACATAGAAAAACTATAGGTAAAATTGAAACTGCAATATCAAACACAGTTTGAGATAAAAAGTTATGCAATTTGTTTGTGTTGAGTTGATTCATAATTAAACAACATTAGGATAATATGATGCTAAAATAATATAATCCATACATGAACAATAACTATATTTGTGTCACTAGTTGATGTACTTGAAACTCCATCACAAACAATATAAGTTTATGAGAAGTTCTTAGGTGTTTACTAATTTTACTTTAAAAAAATGCCTCAAACATTGGGGGAATGCGAAAAACTCTCAAGCTGTAACCAAAGGCTTTATTGTTGGGTAGTTGGATTGCTAAAAAAAAAATAGATGTCAGAATTCATAGCAATAACTGCTTCAACCTTGTAAAAAAAGCGATCTTGTAGAGTACTCTTCAAATCACATGGACCCCTTTGAATGTGGTTAGATGAGTTGTCAAATCTAGACCACAAAATGTGAATATTAATTTCAGGTGTTTGGATTGCCAAATTAGTTGGAGTTTAGGAAATTATATGGCTTAGGTGGGTAGTTGGATGACATCCCAATGCTAATATCCCAATGCTAAATGCTTGGCGATAGCAACAAATGCTCTTGCCAATCTTTAGATGTACATTTTTGAATGGGTTGACAAATGATGTTTGTCTTAATGACTCATTTGAAGTTCTTGGATCATCCTTGTTACCAATGCTTAGAGACTATTGACTATTGTTAGTTTGGGCCCCAATGTTTAATGGGTGCACCCATTTTAAGTTTTGGCCTTTTGTTTTAAAGTTTTATTCTAGAATTAGTTATCGTGATACCAAACTTTGGGCTTATCATGTTAAAATTTTGGTATGCTTGTTTAACCATAGACAATGTCACATCATTGTCACCCAACCACAAGCATTTACATATGCCACCCCTGAGCACACTAACCTTTACTTGGAATAATTTCAACAAGCCTAATCCAGAACCAATAGATAAACCCTAGCTGCTAACTGCAGAAACAACTTAAGACAAGTAGAGCACTCATTTTCCAATGGTACCACACATGAGAGAGAGTCTCCATATCCACAGAACAAGTACCATACACAACTGCAGTTGCACTACTCTCTCAAACTTGCACCATACTTGAGACCAAGACTAAAAGATGACCATATGCCCTTATTCCTTCTTGCAGCTGTAGTTGCAACAACTGCAACTCTCCACAAGACTTGCGCTCTGACTGGGTAAGCCAATGAGCTGAAACGTCCTCTATTTATATTAATCTGTTCAATGATTTTTTTGGTTGGGCTGACCCGACTTTCTGGTAATTATATTTTTTGTTTATTTTTTTCCTATGGAACCAACTTGTCTTTTTGGAAGATAATATTCTAATATTATTTATTCTGCTAGGCCGACTTGTCTTCTAGGGTTTCCACATCTATTTAATGGTTCATTTGCTTCGGGAATATTCTATTCGAAGTCATAGGTTACACGTAGAGATTAATACCTCCTGCAACTACCAAAACATCAACACTTCCTCTTAGCTAGGGAGGTTTTAACTAAGATGTTTTATTATGTAGTGGTCTCAAACACATCCATCCATCTCACATGGCATGGACAAGACTTACATGGCCTTCCAGACTAGTCTACATGTAGCATCACCATATCCACACATGCTATCACATGATCAAACAGATCATGTAACAAGTATCACCATCATAGTTGCACATTAGCCATCATAGTTTTCCACTTTCATTGGAGTAGTCTACCAACCTTTGTTGGAGTAGTATACCAACCTGCGCTGGGGTAACATACCAGCCTGTGTTGGAGTAACATACCAACCTGCACTGGGGTAATATATCAATTTGCATTGGATTAGCATACCAACTTGCTCCAGGGTAATATACTAGCATGCGTTGGAGTAACATACCAACCTACGTTGGAGTAATATACCAGCCTGCGTTGGAGTAGCATACCAACCTGTGTTGGGGTAGCATACCAACATGCGTTGGAGTAGCATACCAACCTATGTTGGGGTAGCATACTAGCCTACGTTGGAGTAGCATACCAACCTGTGCTAGGGTAACTCCCACTACTGGGGATCACATTGTTAGAATAATGTTGATGTGCTCGTTTAACCATTAAAAATGCTACACCATTGTCACCCAACCATAGGCACAAAACCACCCCCGAGCACCTTAACCTTTGATAGAAAGAATGATTCCAAGAAGCCACACCATAACCAACAGATAACCAAGAAAGCACACCTTCTCCAAGGCTAGTGCACAAGAAAAAAGTACCAGAAAGACTAAACAAGAGAAAACCGTGCAACTGTAGCTGCTGCTGCTCCTCCTCGTCCAAACTTGCGCACTGTTTATGCGTGACTGAGAGCATGTGAGTGAGTGAACAAATGAGCCAATATGTCCTCTATTGATAGTGGTTTTGTCACTTGTCTGGGCTGAATTGTCTTCCTGGAGGATAATATCTTAATATTGTATGTTCTGATTGTTAGAATATAGAAGATGGTGTGCTCGTTTTACCATTGACGATACCTTTGTCACCCAACCATACGCCGAAGCCTCCCTCCGAGCACCTTAATCTTGACTGAGAATTCCTTCGGAAGCAAACCCTAGGCTAGATAGCCAAACAAAGAGTAACGCATCAATCCCCAAGGATAACGCATAACAAAAGACTGATTAGATGTTCCAAACCCTAGCCAAGAGATATTCAAGCCAAAACTGAAACTAGTTGCTGTTGCAGCTGCACCTGCAACCCTCATCCAAACCTACGCATTAGACTGCAACTGCAGTGCGCACCAACTGGGAAACTGCAATTCTGAGATGCTATCAAATGAGAATTGACGCCCTGTATTTATAGTAATCCTGCCAGTTTGCTGGGGCCGACTTCTCCTTCTGGGTATGTGTCTGTTCAGTATATTATTATTAATTTTGGCGGACTTCTTCTCTTGGACGCTAATAGCCTAATATAAATTATCTTCTTGAGCCGACAAGGCTTCTAGGGTTATTAGCCAACTCATCAGGGTTTCTCTTGCTTCCTAGAGTCTTCTATTCTCGTCAGGTTCACACGTGGGGGTAAATACCTCCCTCAGCTACCATAATATTAACACTCCCTCCTAGCTAGAGAAGTATTTACAGGTAATGGATTTGAGCACAAAATATACCATTTACCCGGTAGCATCAATATAGTCATCTAGACTATTTCATGACTAGATCATGAGCATCAACATCATCATCAACTGCATCATCTTTCGAAACCATACTTCATCTGAGTAGTTAGATATGATGTTGGATAAGTCACTCTCACCATAGAGTGATACAAGAAGAGTAAAAGGTTCTGAACTGTTTTCCGTCTGGAAAATCTCTGTTCATCATTCATCTGAATGATCATCATCTCCAATAATCTGTTGATAGTCTTCAAGGCAATTAGAACGAGGATAGAACACACCTGTGTCTATTCATAGTAGTTCATAACTACAATCCAGTGTGTTATCACTCCAAGAAACTCCTTAGGGTTGTAGGCTAAGGATGCTTGGTAACTTAGAAATAATGTGTATATGTATTTGGAACAATGGGGTCTTTACTGATCAATGCAATAGACAACTCATACATTTAAAGAAACAGTGCTTTCAGGAAACAATAATAAGATCAAGTAAATTGAAAGGAGAGGATGAAGAACACTATTCTTGATTGCCAAATACAACTGAATGTAGGGCTTAATGCAAGATAAAGAGAAATCCTTTAATTTCAAGTCTATGAGCTCAATAAAGAGATAACAGTCTTCATGAACTAAAATAAACTGAAACAAAGTACAGAAAGGGAAAGATGGATAATTCTAATATTGAAAACGAAAGGAAACTGAACTTTATTTCTGCAAATAAGAGTCTATACAGTGGCACAAAATATCTCCCAGTTTGAACCCCTTAGTGCTTCAAATGTCTTTGGCTTTATAGCCTTACAAGATGAAATCTAGATCCTTGAAAGATGGATCAGATTTACTAAAAATAGTCAAATCAAAACAGATACAACAAGTGTAGGATGAGATCCTATAAAAATGGATGGAAAATCAAAACAAAATAGGAAAAGGTCCTATTTAATGATCTCTAAAAATAGTAGATTGCTGATGAAGTGCAGTTTTAGCCTCCCAAGGCTGTTTGATTTGGTCCTCTAAAGATAAAATTTGAATTGGGTGATGTGTCATTTGATCCTTATCATTTTGCCCTTGAAAATGACCAAATCTAGTCAAAAAATTCCCTTTTGACTTTCATCTCCAAGAATGGCCTTCATATTTTGATTTGATAATTCATAACCAGCTTATTGAAGAAGATTTCAAACCATTCAAACCCAAAGAATCTCAATCTGGGCAAAAATTCGGCTATTCTGGCCGTGATAGGCTTTCACCAACGAATTTACCCGAAAATTTGCTCCTTAGCTGGTGAAAGGCAGAGCTTTCACCAGCTAACTAGTTATAATTCTGCCTTCTGCGCTGGTGAAAGTGCATATTTTTTTCAAAATCAAATTTCTCAGTCATGGAGAGTCCGTTTTGCATGCTTAAATAGTCGATCGACATCTACAAATCCTAAGATTTCCAATGGTGCTTTCAAATTTTCATTTGGAGCTCGGGAAGCTAGTCAAATTTTCCGTACAAGATTAGGCATCCTTCTTTCAAAAATGCAAGTGCATTTTTGATCGCTAACATTTGGCTCCAACTGGGATGGATACCTCCCTGTGAGGTCTCCAAGAACTTAGCAGACCTTGTGCCTTTAGTATTGGTCCATGGAGTCATTCAACCTTTTCAGTCCCAACAATGTTTATAACCTGCATTTATGTTTTTGGCTATTTACAAGATCCCTTAAAATTCTGTTTCTACTCTGTTTCGGTGGTTAATGAGCACACACAGGCTCGCCTAAACCACCGAAAACATAAACTTACCCAAAAATCGAAATTTGATGAATCTTGATTACCTGCAAGAGGAAAAAGACCTCAAGGCTTGCTAGACGAAGCTCCTCTCTCTGTTTACTTGTAATCTCCTCCTGATGGGTTTCAACTTGCAACTCTTTCAACAACTGATTTATCTTGTTGGCTTTAGATACAGTAGGTTCAGCAGATGACTGTGCTATCTCTGGAGGTTCCTGCTCCTCTGGAGGGGTAGGAGTAGGGAGATCAGGCTATTGTTCACCCTCTGTAGGTTGCTGCTGTGTACCAGGTTCATTTAGCCGCTCTGTTTCTGGATCTGAGTCAGAGTAAGGTAAATTAAGAAGATTACCCTCTGCAGGTGCATCTTCTGCCTTTTCAAATGCCAACTTTCTCTTAGATCAATTCCTTTTTGACGAAGAGGGTTTCTCTTTCTATGGTAGAGGATAAATGTCTCTTCTCTTCCTCTGACTGCTTTTAGGTGTGATGCTTTTCCTGCCACTGGTCTGTTTGGCTTCCTCCTCTGGGAATTTACACTGCATATTCCACCTTTGACTTCCAGTACAGATTACAACCAAATCTCCTCCACTTGGTAAGTTTGTAGCATGACTTCCAAATGACCAGAGACTGACTATTAGAAAAACGATATACACATCATCTATTCTCATCTTTGGCCATGAATAAATAGGACAAGATTATAGACAACCCTGCAGATAGAGACAAAACAATAGATAGATGGCTATCAGGTACAACATTCTAGAATGTTCTGCCAAGAAAAGTCAGTGTACATACTAGAAATGTCCATTGAACTATCCAATGCTTCATTACACTGCTGTACAGACTAGAAGCATATGAGTCACTAGTTGCAACCAAAAACCGACAATCTCCTATTGATGGGTCTACAATTGTTAACATCCCAAAACCATCAACATTGCAACTATCAACTGATTGATTGTGAAATTGATAGTAACTGTTAAAAGCATATGAGATATTTTCTGGTGACCCAATATGATTTCAAGAACCTCCGGAAAATAGGGCTGTACAATCTGAAGTTGAGCAGGCCTGTCGCACGTGCCTTGTTACATTACTAAGATCGTGGTTATCATTTGCAACACACCACCTTGGAGAGAGGTATTGAACATTATCTGCATTCACCAGACCCTTTGAGCCTTCCGCTACGTCAATCTCATATTTAAACTGACCATCAAATGTAAATATGCCCCAGTGTCTTTCAAAATTTCCATGCATAATGCTCTTTTTGTCCTCATCTAGTAGATTAAAAATATATGTTTCTATTTGGGGGGTTTCCAGGCCTAAGTGGGGTGCCCTTGTTGCTTATAACATGGTTTACCAGTCCTTGAATGAATCTTTTTGCATTGTTGATAGTTGCATTGACTCCCCCATCTGTTGGCCATCCAACCTGTCCAACAACAATTGGCATCTGCCCAAAACCAATTTTTTTCAAGGCCGATTCAAGTGTATCCAGATTTCCATCAAAGTAATTGTGGTAAACATTCTTCCCATCAACCAGTGGATGAGCCTTATTTTCAAAGAAGGCATAATCTGCTGAAAGATTTTTATTTTGATAAATATTTAAGAAGGGAGAAATATTGATCACAAAGGGAGATCCGTTGTTGTTGAGAAACGAAGCAAGCTGCTGCATAGTTTTATTCACATCAGGCCTGGAAATTTCCTTTTGATGGAAGCTTAGACTGATAGACATCAGCATTGCAGGGAACCACAACTTTTATTTGGCGAGCAAGGTTTGCCTTTCCCAAGGCCTCTTGTATGTTAAGCACTGTGGGGAGTATAAATGCCTGAAAACGTCTATTGTAACTCATGAAAAAAGGTTCATTTCCAACAACAACATACCTGTATGATGAGTTTGCTCTCCAAACTAGAGTTTCAACCATCTTTTGCCACTTGAACGAATATGGAGCTGTAATTGCGCGCCTGGAATTCCGACTGTTTGATCTGCCTCCTATCTTGATTGACACATAGCCCTCTTTTCATCATGATCGATCGACCTTTGTATTCTTTCTTTGGGCGTTGAATACGACGAGCAACAAGCTTTGAATGAAATTGTATTCCTAGTGACTGACAGGTGTCTCCAGCCATTTTAATTACCACTGATTCTGTCCCTGAAAATCTAGGATATACGCTCCATTATTTGCCAGCTCTTATACCCTTCCATACGTTTCTAACTTGGATTTTATCAGAAGAATCTAGTCCCAGTTGGCTATGATTGCAGCTCTCGTCAAATAGGAGTAGCGTCGTGCGATTATTGGATAAAGGGCCTGCCCACGCCTCTAGAATTTGTTCACTTCTGCTTCCCACCATCGACCATCACCATTTCATCTGAAATATTCCCGAACTGAGATGCTATCAGTCCATAGAGAGTCCATGCTAAGGGAGAACCCCAATAATACCATCTTCACCACACAGGAATCCACGAACGTGGAACTATGAAGTTGTAGAAAACCATCCAGATTTGTGAAACCTGAGGAGAGAGCAAAGAATTTGGCTGTTGTCCAACAAAAGTCGATCGATGCATAAACGATCACCGCGTACACCACCATTTGCACAAATATGTATGGTACTTCGATCAAAACTTGAGCAAGGGCATAGGGCAGAGCAAAGTACATTCCTGCTGCCTTTTCTCTATAGAAGACTGACTTTTTCTGATCGAATATGCCTCTAGAGCTTCAATTCATTCCCTTTTGTTGCAATTGCTTTTTCAAGTTTTCCAAGTCAATGCTACTGGAAATTTTATTTTCATATCACCTCCAAAATTTGGAAGTAATTTGCCATCTATTTCTCATTCGACAGTTGGATGCACATTCTCTGCCTTGCAATGACGACTCAACCAAAAGTGGTGAAGATCTGATCCATTTTCTGCTCCCACCAATTACTTTGATGATGATACGCCAGGTGTCTTTAAACTTTGCCATGACTGTCGTATAAAAACTCTATTTTAGCCCTTTCATCGACTTATTTGCTCGTGAAGATTCCTATTAGCTGTTGAAAGTAAACAATTTCATCAGCTTATCATAGCTTAGAATGGAACGTTAGCCGGTGAAAACAAATTTTTATTTCTTTGATGAATAAAAAGGTTTTATTCATTCAAAAGAACTCAAAACCTTATTGTTTAAGACTTACAATTTAAAAAATTTCTACATGTCTTTTGAAAATTTTGTTATGGTTAATGAAAAATTTAAAAGTAATTGCTTGGGCTTATTTCAGGTGTTAAGATCCGAACTTTAAACTGAAAACTCTGCAACCATGACCTCTGCATGTAATTTCCCTGTAATTTGATCTCTGTACATCTTCAAACATGTCTTTATTCACACAAGCTCACTGCTATTTCTATTGCAAATTAGAAGAAATAAATGCTCGAGAAAGAGCTTATTTCCTGAACTACCCTACTTTAACCAACTGTTGCCTCAAAATTAGGTAAAATCATGCTTCCAATGAAGCCATCTGAGTATCCGAATAGCTGGTAAAACTTTTGATCTGAAGATGAATGTAGGAAACCACAGAATACTGATATATAATTAAAAAATGCAACATAACCAACCTTTGTTTGGCAAAAGCAATTTGACATCTATGCTGCTCGAAGATTTCAGATAGTACACAAACGGATCTATAAAATCGAAAGAAAATACCTCTTGCTGCTGCTTCAGCTGAAAAGTAGAAAGTATCTGCATATTTTCTGGATTATCATGGCTCCCACCTTCAACTGTGTGCAAATATGAATAGAGCTGCAAACTAACTTCATTGTTGATGATGAACTGTTTTTTGTCGTCTGCAGATTTGTGTTGAAGTATGGTACATGCAAACTTGCTGATTTCTGGAGGTGACTTTTCAATGTA
>ML779125.1:162944-181153 GCA_009831015.1 Picea engelmannii | reverse complement strand
AGTCTTGAGATTTCTCTTCATACGCTCTTTATTCAATTTCTCTGGAGAACATTCTTTGCATTTATCTGATGTAGAACTCCAACTCATGGATGTTACGGATGATAAAATGACTCATGTAGTGATATGTCTAGTGTACTGGAATAAGTAATAATCATAGTTTTCTCCCTCCATCTGGGAGAACCTCTGGTTCTAGATCTCATAATGATTTCATTCATGAGTCTTCTGTATACTGTTCTTCATCACGAATTTCAATTCTTCTACTTGATTTCTTTTAGTGAGTTCGTATCAGGATGGTACAATGACTGGTTGTTCTGGTTTCTCTTCCTTTCTTGGAATCTTCATGTTCTTCTTTAGCTTTTGGGTTCATGGAGTTTCTTATAGATTCCATGTCCTAGAGATTCCACTTCTTACCTTCATTATAGGATCACAGATCTGGATGGACAACCAAGAATACTTTAAGGCTTCCGAGGAAGTCTTCTTCTGCGACTAAACTAAACACGTGTTGTTTTTCATGACTGCTACCGTGGATATATATATTTCATCATCTTCAATGGATCATAGGATTAACTCCCTCCTAATCCTTGCTTCATGTAAGAGTGCATATAATCGGCTCCCCTTTGTCTAACAGATTCCATACTTCCATCTTCATCCTTATTGTCTTCTACAATATATAATTGGCTTTCTTTATCTAACAGAGTCCACGCTTCCGTCTTAGTTGTCGTCATGAGTCTTTCTCTAATTCCTCTTGATGTCTGACTTCTAAGTCTCTTCAAGATCGATTCTGATTTTGACTTATCTTGTAATAGCTTTCACATGATATATTTCATCCCTTCATGTGTATTATCTAATGATATTCATTCTTATCTTATTGTTCTTCCATAGGTATAGTTCTTCTTGGAACACATTATCTTCCAAGAGATACATATACAAGATATGTACAAAGACGATGCAAGCAAGATATGTACAAGAAAATATAAATAGTGTTGTTTACCTTATAGTAGAAGAAGTCTCTTCCATCCTGCTTAGTATTCTTTGTAGGTTCCTTTTCTTCGGCAACTGATGCTTCATGCTTCTCTTTCCTTTTCTTTAGCTCGGGACACTGGTTCCTGTAGTGACCATACTTTTGACAGTTGAAGCACTGTATTTTTGAAATGTATTTTCTTTGTTTTGGATTCCTTCTTGAATCAAACTTTCTTTTGTCTCTGAAGTTCTTGAATCTTGCTGTGAAGGCTTGATCATCATACTTCTTTTGAGGTTTCTCTTTTGCATTGATCCTTGATTCTTTTTGAGCACAACAAGTCCAAAGTTCTTCAAATGTCGGGTACTCCTTCCTTGTGTTCATGCTTGTGGCAAATGCATCCCATGTCTTGGGAAGACCATTGAGTACTATGTTCACCAATTCCTTTTCTGAAGTGATCTCTTCAATATCTTGTAGTTGATCTCTTAACTGGGAGATCCTTACAAAGAATGATGTTATGCTGTCATCATCATTCATCTTCATGTCACGGAGCTCATTCTTCAGACTCATAATTTGTCCAATGTTTCTGACTGAGAAGAGATTTGTTAGGGCATCGTACATCTTCTTCGATGAGTCAATATGGGAGATGTAGGGTATCAAGTGGTATTTTATGGAATCCACTGTGATACTCATGGCATTGATGTCAACGTCTTTGAACTTCTCCATAGCTGCAATGTTCTACGGTTCCTTCTCTTCTCCTTCTTCAAACTCTGGCTTCACGATCTTTCCTTTCACAATATCCAACAATTTATTCTTAGCAAGGATGAGGTCAATCCTTGTCTTCCATGCTCTGAAGTTAGAGGCTCCATCTAGCTTGTTCTCAGACTTCATAGAGTTCGTCATGGCTTGCTTGACTTGGTCAAACCCTAGATTTGACCAAAAATTCAAACTTCACGTCTTGGCCTTCTGAGAGTACTAGGAGATGCGCTGGGATAGGGTGCACTGATCTATCCGGAGATTAGGTCAATCTCATCACTTAAGGTCCCTCAACAAGAGGTTTAGGGTTTCTGCAACTTCTTCTGTTGGTAACCCTAGCTGCAGTGCTTTTGGACATTGCAGCTAACCCTAGCGATAGTACCTCAACGAGTTCAATATCTAGCGGCTATGTTTCCTTCCAGTGTTTTAGGCTGAATGAAGGGGTGTGGGCCCATAACCTGTTAGAATATAGAATATGGTGTGCTCGTTTTACCATTGACGATACCTTCGTCACCCAACCATAGGTTGAAGCCTCCCTCCGAGCACCTTAACCTTGACTGAGAATTCCTTCGGAAGCAAACCCTAGGCTAGATATCCAAACAAAGATTAGCGCATCAATCCCCAAGAATAACACATCACAAAAGACTGATCAGATGTTCCAAACCCTAGCCAAGAGATATTCAAGCCAAAACTAAAACTAGCTGCTACTGCACCTGCACTTGCAACCCTCCTCCAAACCTGCGCACTAGACTGCAACTGCAGTGCGCACCAATTGGGAAACTGCAATTCTGAGATGCTATCAAATGAGAACTGGCGCCCTGTATTAATAGTAATCCTGCCAGTTTGGGGCGACTTCTCCTTCTGGGTATGTGTCTGTTCAGTATATTATTATTAATTCTGGCCGAATTCTTCTCTTGGAGGCTAATAGCCTAATATAAATTATCTTCTTCAGCCGACAAGGATTCTAGGGTTATTAGCCAACTCATTAGGGTTTCTCTTGCTTCCCGAAGTCTTCTATTATCATCAGGTTCACACGTGGGGGTAAATACCTCCCGCAGCGACCATAATATTAACACTGATGAGCTGACATGTCTTCTAGGATTTTCACATATATGTTTAGGGTTTCTCTTTCTTCCAGAATATTCTATTCTAGTCAAAGGTTACATATGGAGGTCAATACCCCCCACAACTACCATAATATCGACACTCTCTCTTAGATAGGGAGGTATTAATGGTCTCGAACACATCCATCCATTTTCACATGGTATGGGAAAGACTCACATAGTTTTGTAGACCATTCTACAGGTAGTATCATCACGTCACACATGGCTACACCCATGTGGACCTGTCAATATCGTCTATGGGCCACAACTTGCTAGAGAACACTAGAGCTACACCTTGTAGTGTGTGTCACCATCATCGTCATGGGCTACACCCACATTACATGCTCACCCATGGCTACACCCATGTCGTGAGTATCATCATTACTATTAACATCATCTGGTAGCAATCATCAAATATATATCGTTGTACTTGTTCTTGGTATTATTCTGTCATTGACAATATCACAATATCCATGAGCCTCATTTAGCTATATTGATGATCCATCTCTACCACCATGTGTCTAGCACCTCAGGTCATTCTTGTCCCATGACAAGAATCATGACCTCATCGAAGCCACATTCACCTCATAGTTGATCTCTCATAGGATCACTCCATGAATGTATTTAACTCTATGCTATTGGACATGTGTGTCTAGCACCTCGAGTCGTTCTTGTCCCATGACAAGAATTATGACCACATCGAAGCCACAAACACTTCATGGTGATCCTATGATAGGATCACTCCATGAATGCTTTCAACTCTATGCTATCAGACACCTGGAATTGCACCTCCAACACCTCGAGTCTTCAGTTCTTTGAAGACTACGTTGGGGCGCATCTACTTCGGATGTAGATGTTCCCTATCTCCCCTGGTCTATAGCCCCGTTTATGTGGAGATAGAGTCGGCCCGATGCTTATCGGGGATACTCACCTACTTGTGAGAGTTTCAAGACCCAATGCAATTCACACATAGGAGATATAACAACAACTCGAATCTTCAGTCAGTTGAAGATTACATCTGGGCCTATTCCCACATGATCAATTACGTCTAATCAATCTTGGAATATCGACACAATGCTGCAATCATCAATACTCTCCCAGGGAAACATTTTCATTATTGCCAAGCTTGTCCCAGACAAAGGATTAGTGCAAATGTTAGCTATCTAATCATCTGTGGATAAGTGATGGAGCCTCACTTCTCCTTCCTACACCATGTCTCTGATGAAGTCCAGCAAGATCCTTCGAAAAACCACCTTGCTTCATATCTTGTGTCACTAGCTATGATATATGATTGAGTGCTACAAATATCTGCTTCCCTGCTTGTCTGGAAATCCTGCTCGATCCCAAGTTGAAGTAGCACCCCAGGTGCTAGATCTTTCTTCTACACTTCCAATCCAAAAGATATATATCTCGGTAGCCATACTTCATCACCAGAGATCAATCATATCTATCTGTAGCACAAAATAGGTACCTGCATGCTGTGTTGTAACCCAATAATACTGTCATGGCTCAACCATATACTTGCATAAGGTGCTCTTTGCAAATCAAATGTCTATCTCATCACACAACTTCCTGAGATGTGTCATTATAGGTGTGGCAATGGACTTCCTTTCCATCATGATAAACCTCTTTAGTCTCCTCACTGAAGATCTCATCTGGTGCCAACCACACTTCCAATCCCAATATATCTGGTTAAGATCCTTCATCTCAAACTCTAAAATCAACTCCCTCTATTCGAGAGAATCCTCGGACCATGCTTCTGTTTGTTGCATGCCCCTTTGCATTCTGCAAAGTGTCACGAAGCCATGCTAGATTCTTCTTGATCACTGACTCCCTATCAAATTTATCTCTTATGACCTGCCTGAAACAAGAAACAAGAAAAAAAAATCACCATGGTATCCTCTATGGAAGATATCCTGCCCAAAGTCTAGTTTAGTAACCAAGAACATATCCTAAAGGAGATCAACTTCATCTTGTAAAAAATAATCATTTACATAAGAACAAGAATATCTCCCAGAGAGGAGATCAACACGTGTATCTCTAGTATTAAGGGGTTAGTATAATGATCATAACTTCAATAGATCACGATGCAAGATAAGATCATAATAATGCCATAACAACTAGAGACATATCAATTTTAAATAATCAAACCCTGGGTCTTCCCTTCTTGGACAAGGTCTCTTGTACATCCCTTGTAAACATGCTCATGCTTTGCTGGATGATATAACTTGAAAATAATATACAAGTGCATACCTTTGAAATTTGTAGTATTGTTCAACTTGTCTTCTAATCTGAAACTAGACACTATCTTAACAAAAAGAGGTTAGAAACTGAATAAAAAAGGTTCAATGATTAGAACAAGCTAGAAACCCTAAAATTTCAACTTTGACCACAAAAACCCATTTTGACTAGTCAACCTTTGACTTTGACTTTGACTTTGACCAGTCAAACTTTGACTATGACCCAAAAACTCAAACTTGACGTTTTTTCTGGCTGAGAGCACGAGAGGGTGCGCTAGGCTAGGTTGCACTAGAATACCCAAAAATTAGGTCCAATGCTTCACTGAAAGTTCCCAAGAAATTAGGTTTAGGGTTTGCTATAGTTGCAAAATTAGAAACCCTAGTTTCAACTGCAATTGGTGCTACAATGAGCTTGACAATGAAATCCTGATCTGCTTTCCAACGGTTAGACTGTTCTGAAGGTAGTGAGGGCCCATAACCTATTAGAATAATGTTGATGTGATCGTTTAACCATAGACAATGCTACACCATTGTCACCCAACCATAGGAACAAAGCCACCCTCGAGCACCTTAACCTTTGACAGAAAGAATGATTCCAGGAAGCCACACCATAACCAAAAAATAACCAAGAGAGAACACCTTATCCAAGGCCAACACACAAGAAAAAAGTACTAGAAATACTAAACAAGAGAAAACCGTGCAATTGCAGCTGTTGCTGCTCCTCCTCCAAACTTGTGCATTGTTTATGGGTGACCGAGAGTGTGTGAATCAGTGAACAAATGAGCCAATAAGTCCTCTATTTATAGTGGATTTATCACATGTCTGGGTCGAATTGTCTTCTTGGAGGATAATATATTAATATTATATATTCTGCTGAGCCGACATGTCTTCTAGGGTTTTCACACATTTGTTTAGGGATTCTCTTGCTTCCGAAATATTCTATTCTATTCAAAGGTTACATATGGAGATTAATACCTCTCGCAACTACCATAATATCGATACCCATCTCTTCCTGCTACCGGGGAACACATCAATTCTCACTACTAGAGAAATCTATCTGGACCACTCCAAGTTTGTCTCTGACAGAGGCTTGGTCAACATATTTTCTACCTGTTCGTTGGTAGCAATATACTGAAGCTTCACTTCTCCCTTCTGGACCATTTCTCAGATATAATGGTACTTGATATCGATATGCTTGGACCTGTCATGACACACTGGGTTCTCTGACAACTTTATGCAATTTTGGTTGTCACAAAAGATATAGGTCACCTCCAACTTGAGATCAAACAATCCTATAATTAGCTTCCGAAGCCACACTGCTTTGCCATAAGCTGAACATGCTGCCACATACTCTTGGTAAAGCCCAAGCTCATCAGGAAACGATCTGATTTGGCATATCATGCCCTGGGTGCCTGCTTAGGCCCGTATAAATCCTTCTTCAATCTATGGACATGAGACTCCTCTTTACGTAACTTATCACTTCTCTATGTATACTTCTTCTGACTTCTAAAGCAAGTGTCTTGTCATAGTATTCTCCCTCTCGCTGGGATAATTATTTAGATACAAATTAGGCTTTGTACATCTCTATGTTGCCATCAACAACATGTTTGATCTTGTAGATCAATTTGGAAGTCACCACTGACTTCCCTTCTGGTCTCAAGGCAAAAGATCCATATTCCAATCCTTTTGACTGGCTTCCTCTTGTGTCACCGAAACTAGGGAATCTTCCGAGGAGGTCTCATATCTCCTCGAATCCTATGAAGCTTTGATATAGCCTCCTCAACTCATGGCACATGTCTGTCAATGTTGGAAGATGTCTCTCTCTCCCATCTGAATATGAGGAATACTTTCTGAATGGAAGTCTTTAATCCACCGACTCTTGCTGAGATCAGGCTCACTCCAAGTCTCTATAATCTCCGTAGCCATCTACTCCCTCTATATGTAATGATTTCCTCTGAAGTTTCCTATGAATGTTCCTAGGAAGGCTGCTCTTCCTTACTAGATCGTGAGGGATGACTCCCTTTGAACTCTAGCTCCTTCTGGGATGGTGCTTGGTGGGGTCGTCTGTCTCACCAATGGTGGACTTATCTACTTCTCATTGTATGGCTCGTCAATGCTATATTTCTTTGCATCCTGCAAAGTGTCACGGGACCATGCTGGTCTCTTCCTAGTAACTGTAATGATTCTGGGTAGGCCCTTTTGGCTCTACTAACTCTTCCTGATGATCTGAAGAGTGATCAATTGCACTAGAGGTATTTTTTCGATCATCTTTTGGAGCCTTCTACTCCTTACAATCAATCTCCATATGAGATACTCTGTATCTCGCAAACGTACCCCTCTTCGTCTTCTTCTTCTTTGGTACATGGATGTATACGGTCATGTATACAACTTATCTGGATAATCTACTCCATGTATCAAACTAGTGACCATCTAATATGTTGTCTCCTGCAACCGTCACTATTGCTTCCCTCTGAGTTATCGCCCGTGACCTTCCCGGAACAAGGAGAACAAAGGGGAAAATAGTGGACAAGAATAATAATCTTATAATAAAAACAAGAATGAGAACAATAAACACAATAGCTCCTTCTCAGAGCTATTGCTTGTGACTTGCCTGGAACAAGAACCAAAATAAAAATACAATAATAAGAAATAAGAACAACACTCTTCTAGTGTTGTGATCAATCATTCTTCCATGGTAACCTCCATGGAATATATAAAATAACATGCCCGAGAGAATACAAAGTATAATAGCATTTTCATCAAGAATAAAAGACAATCTCATGGTAATCATCATATTATTACCAAGGTGACCTGCCTGGAAGCAAAACAAGAAGTATCTCCTAGAGGAGATGTTAGTTCATCTTGCAAACAAGTACAATACGCATTTATATCAATAATACTTACATGTTGCCAAGTATTCATTGTATCTAGCAGTGATAGAACCTTTCAAGGATTATTGTCACAACTAGTAATGTAGCAATTTTCAAACTTGATGTGTGAAAATTGGAAACTTATTAATTTAATCAATAAAACCTAGAACTTGGAGTCTTATCTTTAAGAACAAGTGTTGTTGCTTTTCTTTTGAGTCTCCTTCACTCAAGATGAAAACTATTCTCTTCAACTTGTCCCCTGTACTAAGACAATATGCTTTCTTGATATAAATCTTAGTTAGAGAATATAATGAAAATAAACTCTAAAATCTCAACCTTAATCAATCTAATACTTTGACTAAAGTTAGTTTCTAACTTTAACTTTGAACAGAGGTTAGTATGATAATCATAACTTCAATAGATCAAAATAAAACTAAATGTTCATAAGATCACAATAATTCCATAACAACTAAAGGCATATGAAAACAATCAAACCTGGAGTGCATTGTTCATTTGAATGTGTTGGATCTGAGACCCCTCTGGATCTACGATTGTTGCTTGGACTAGAGATCCCTTCTCCTTTAATCACACTCAAAATAGTGATATAGTTTAAACATATATAAGTACATACCTCCAACAATATCAACAGGTAGTGGTACCATCCAGCAACAACGACAATCAATGAAGAACCTTAAAACTTAAAAGGTGCTCCAAGTTGTAATATAAGGGTAGCGAGATATGCGCTAGGGTAAGGTGCACTAGAAAAACCAAAAATTAGTCCCAACACTTCACAAAAACTTTCACTGCAACTGGTATTGCAACTGGTGCTGCAACTGGCACTATAACTGGTGCTGCAACTGGCACTGGAACTAGTGCGAAAAATGGGATGAAACAACTGGAATGAAGGAACCAACACGAAGGAACTAGCACGAATGAACTGACACTGCAATTGCAACTAGCACTGTAGACCTAGGGTTTTATGAGGAAACCCTAATTTCTCAACTTCATAAATTTGCAGATCTAATACGGGGAAGAGATGTTCCCTACTTAGGTGACCTTCTTAGTGAGTTCAGTAAGTGCTCAATGAGCTTGACAATGGGGAAACTAAGGATATTCCTTCCAGCGGTTATACTATTTACGAATGAAACCAACTCTGATACCATGTTAAAATTTTGGTATGCTCGTTTAGCCATAGACAATGTCACATCATTGTCACCCAACCATAGGAATTTACATATGCCACCCCGAGCACACTAACCTTTAATTCGAATAATTATGGCAAGCCTACTCCATAACCAATAGATAAACCCTAGCTGCTAACTACAACAACAACTCAAGACAAGTAGAGCACTCCTTCTCCAATGGTAGCGCACAAGAGAGAGAGAGTCTCCATATCCATAAAACAAGTACCATACACAACTATAACAATTGCAGTTGTACTACTCTCTCAAAATTGCACCATACTTAGAAAGAATATCACCAAGAGTATCACCAAGAGAATCACTTGATAACGCTAGAGAGAGACCAAGAACAAGAGATGACCATACACCCTTATTCCTTCTTGCAGTTGCAGTTGTAGCTGCAACTGCAAATTTCCACAAGACTTGCGCTCTAACTGGGTAAGCAAATGAGCTAAAATGTCCTCTATATATATTAATCCGTCCAGTGATTTTCTTGGTTGGGTCGACCTGACTTTCTGGCAATTATATTTTCTGTTTATCTTTTTCCTGTGGAGCCGACTTGTCTTTCTGGAAGATAATATTCTAATATTATTTATTTTGCTAGGTCAACTTGTCTTCTAGGGTTTCCACACCTCTATTTAATGGTTCACTTGCTTATGAAATATTATATTCTAAGTCATAGGTTACACGTGGAGGTTAATACCTCTCATAGTTACCAAAACATCAACATATCACACATCACATAACCCAATTAGGATCCTTACATATGCACATCTTTCATTCTGATATATTTTGCACAATTGTGTAGAAGAGAACTGCTAATATTGTTATTTAGATACCGTTATTTATTTTTTGCTTAGTGTTCTATCCCCTTTAGCTAACATTTTTGATTTAGGTTTTTTGCTTTAGTACCAAGTCAAATTATATAGAATTATCCATTGACACACCTACAACAACTCACTTAGACCTTATGCCACCTTTGACCCACACTTGTCTTCCTTGAGTACTCGATTAGGACCTTGTTTCACATCACTCATTTTAGCCCCACATTATGGTTCCATATGTGCCTTGCACGTAAACCAATCATTTTTTTTTCTCTTAATTACAATATTTCACATCTCCCTATGGAACAAGAGAACCCCATTGTTGTTGTGCACGATCATTTCCTATCTAAAGAAGTCATCACCAAGGAAGACAGTTCATCATCAAATGAAGATGAAGACAACAACAATGATATAGAGAGAATATTTTTTTATGGCAGTATAAGAGTCCGACAAAGAAGGCTCCAAAGAAGAATGCGAAGAGGCAGAAGCCGATCACAGAGAAGAATTGATCAGTTCCATAGAATCTCCAAGGATTGAAAAAATGAAAAACAAGTCACTCCAGGCAGAACTAAAGAAGAAAGAAGGATCTCAGAACTCCAACTCCAAATAAGTCGAACAAACGATCACAAAGCTAAAAATCCAGCTAGAAGAAGACAAAATAATTGAAGAATCACTCAGAGGACAATTAGATGAAAATGATAGGATCATTGAAGGCTTAGAAGTAGAGATAGTCACTTTAAAAAAATATCTTTAGAAGAAGGACATGCATAAAAAAAACACCAGGATATTGGATGATATCATTAACATTCAAATACCTTACTATGATAGATTTGGATTAGGATACAACCAGATGCAGACAGAGAAAGATTCAAGCTCCAAAACGATAGAGCAAGAAACAAAACCAAGAAGCTATGCAGAAGCCATCAAAGGTCCCCCTAAGAAAGAAGAAGACAAGAAGATTCAAGAAGAATATTATAGAGACATTGCACTACCTAGAAGATTCAGAAGTCAGTATCAACAATAGCCAGCTATAGAAAGACCTCAAGAAGAAGAAGGATTCAAAAGAGCAACACCATTAAGAAAATCTTCCACTCCCAGGTATCAAACTATTTTTATTGGTTTATGTTATTCATGTAATAATTTTTAGCACAAAGCTATGAATTGTAGAGACAATACCAAGAACAAAAGCAACTATGAAGGCTATACAAGAAAAAATTATCCAAGAAGATCTTATGAATCTCAAAATAGAAACTACAACAGATTTGGATCATTGAGTGATGAGGTAGAATGCTACAAGTGCAACAAATTTGGACATACAACTAAAGATTGCAGACTCACTATTCCTTCAAGGGAACCAAAGCAGAATATCACCAGTCATAAGCAGGAACCACAAAGGATATGGATAAGAAAGCATGATCAATTCAACACTGAAGAATGCACTCTACAAGCTCAACACAAGAAACATGGATGGTATGTTGACAGTGGATTCTCAAAGCATATGACAGGTGATAAAGACATGTTTCTGACATTGAAGAAGTAAATATATGGATTATTTTCATTTGGGAATGCCAACTCAACCAAAATTATTGGAAGAGGCGCAATCAAACTCAGAAGTATTCCACAACAAAACCACTAGAGATTGTCCATACTGATTTAGTTGGACCAACAAGAATGAAGGGATTGAAATAAGAAAAATACTTCATGTTACTGGTTGATGACTACAGAAGAATGATTGTAGTTTGTTTTCTCAAGAAGAAGTCAGAGGCATTTGAAAACTTCAAGACATACAAAGAGATGGTTGAAATGGAGACAGATTTGAAAATCAAGTGCTTGAGATTAGACAATGGAGGAGAAATTACATCAAAGGAGTTTATGGAATTCTTCAATGAGCATAAGATAAAGAGATAATTCTCAATAGCCATGACACTTAAGAAAAATGGAGTTGTTGAAAGGAAGAAAAAAATAGTACAAGAAATGGCCAGAACCATGTTAATGGATTCCAAGTTGACATACATCTTTTGGGTACAAGCAATGCATACAACAATTCACATTCAGAATGAAGGGATGCTTAGAAATAAAATTGATAAGATTCCATACGAGCTATGGAAATGAAGACCAACAAATGTGAAGCACTTCAAACTATTCAGAAGAAAATGCTACATCAAAAGAGAAGATGACAAAATTGGAAAATTTGATTCTCGAGTTGATAAAGACATTCTGATTGGGTACTCAAGCAAAATTAAAGCATACAAATGCTTCAATATAAGACTCAAAATAATAGTAGAAAGCATCAATGTGATGATTGATGAGATAGGTGGAAGAAAGATAAAAGAAAGAAGCAAAGATTTAGTGGAACATGATCATGAAGAAGATTTTAAAGAAGAAGAAGTAGATGAAGAATTAGATGAAGAATAATAGCAGCCAGAAGTAGAGCAAGAACAATAGGATATTCAGGTACCTCCAAAGACATATAGCAGATGAGTGCAGAAAAATCATCCATTAGAACAGACAATTGGAAATAAAGACACAGGATTTGAAACCAGAAGAAGAATCCATTCACCAGAAAAACAACACCTAGCACTACTATCTACTATTGAGTTGAGAAGTTTTGAAGAATCCAACAAGGATGAACACTTGATCAAATCTATGGATGAAGAATTAGATCAAATAGAGAAGAATGACACATGAGAACTAGTTCCAAGGCCGAAGAACAAGAACATCAATTGGTATCAGAGTGGGTCCTTCAAGAAATCAGTTTAACCACTGGAAGGAAGATCATGGATTACACTGAGAATGAATCACCAATGTTCAATGGTCATAATGATTTGGACTATGAGATATGCAGTAGAAGAACAAAAGTATTTTTACAGGCACATGGATATGATGTTTGAAAATTAGTTATTACATGATACACTGGTACAAAGAAACCAAAGACTGCAACCAAGAAGGAATTGAAAAGAAACAACAAAATATAAAAGGATTACCTGATCTAGTAAGAGAGAAAGTGGGAAAATGTTCATCAACCAAAGAACTTTGGGATAAACTACATAATCTCTTATCACAGAGTCAGATCCTATTAAAGAAAGTGTAGGTACAGAACAAGAAGAAATATGCTTCTCATATCAGGTAGATTCAGAAGAAGAAGATTGTGAAGAAGACATAGTAGACCTTGAAGCATAATTAATTAGTGCCTTAGATGAATTGACAAAAGAAAGGAAGAAAACTAAGTATCTTAGGGAACAATTAGTCAAGAAGAATTCTCAAGAAAGTTTTGAAAATTCCCAACAGGCTATTGTAAATCTAAAATCTCAGTTGGAAGAAGCCAAAATGAATGAAGAAACATACATAAGTTAGATGGGAGAGAAGAATTGTTTGGAAGCCGAAATAGAAACACTAATAATTGAAGCAATAGAAGAGAAGCAGTATTTGGAAACCTTCCTTACTGGGAAGCATTGGTGCTCCATATCACACTTGTATTCCTTGAGTAATAAATTAGGACCTTGCTTCACATCACTCACTTTAGCCCCACATTATGGTTCCATATGTGCCTTGCATGTCAACCAATCATTTTTTCCCCTTAATTACCATATTTCACATCTCCCTATGGAACAAGAGAACCCCATTATTGTTGTGCACAATCATTTCCTATCTAAAGAAGTTATACTTTCTTGAGATAAGAGGACATTAAGATGTCATAGAGAGGGTCTCTTACTACGAAATTGGAAGAGTTACAAGGGGTTATGGTATAGCTTTTGGGGTTGATCCATGAATCTCTTTTTAGTCCTAATTAATTCTGTGGGGATTTTGGTGAGGTTTCAATATGGTTGACATTTAAAATTTGCAATGGGTATAATAATTTCTATCGAGGAAACTTTGTTGGAATCCATCCAAAACCTTATCTTGATATTGAAGGATTACCCAAAATATTGTTATATAAAATGCTTCCACCATATCCATTGCAATTTTGGCTTTCGACACGATCAAAGACATGTTCCAATACATAGTCGTTGCTTGCTTGTATATACAAAATTTATGAGGGCTTAGGATCATGACATTATAGATATTTATGCTCAATTTGTTTATTCTCTTGATAACAATGCATCATGAGAATTGTTGTTTTTATGGTGAAATATCTTGCTTGTATATACAACATTTATGAGGGCTTAGGATCTTGACATTATAAATATTAATGCTTGAGAGAAGAGGACATTAAGATGTCACAGAGAGGGTCTCTTACTATGAGATTGTAAGAGTTACAAGGGGTTATGCTATAGCTTTTGGGGTTGATCCATGAATCTCTTTTTAGTCCTAATTGATTCCGTGGGGCTTTTGGGGAGGTTTCAATATGGTTGACATTTGAAAATTGCAATGGGTATAATAATTTCTATCGAGGAAACTTTGTTGGCATCCATCCAAAACCTTATCTTAACATTGAAGGATTACCCAAAATATTGTTATCTAAAATGATTTCACCATATCCATTGCAATTTTGGCTTTCAACACAATCAAAGAAATGTTCCAATACATAGTCGTTGCTTACTTGTATATACAACATTTATGAGGGCTTAGGATCATGACATTATAGATATTGATGCTCAATTTATTTATTCTCTTGATAAAAGTGCATCATGAGAATTGTTGTTTTTATGGTGAAATATCTTAATTGTATATACAACATTTATGAGGGCTTAGGATCATGACATTATAGATATTGATGCTCAATTTATTTATTCTTTTGATAAAAGTGAATCATGAGAATTGTTGTTTTAATGGTGAAATCTTAATTGATACCAATGGAATTACTTGTTTAATTTACCAATTCCATTTTCAACGTTTACATTGTCTTGCTAGTTAATTATTACAAACTAGATGTTAAATGGACATAAAATGGTTCCAAGATACCGTTCTAGCTGCGATCTTGTTGACATTGTATGGTTGTTCTCAATCCTTTTGATTTCTAGTTTCTTCATACTAAAATCATAATTAGATCTTTCTAGCCTATGTGAAGTGGGACAAACCTTTTTGTAGCGTGCATTATCTTGTATCTATGGTTACATTCTTATAATGGATAACACAAAAACATCAAAGGATTATATATTTGGTGATGGGCCATTACAAGTGTTTTGGATGAATATGGAATATCTATTTGTGAAAATGTCGGTCTCATTGGGGATGTTACACACATATACACATAAGGTGTCATGTCTCTCAATGTTCCATCCATAAAGGATATTGGTGTTGGAGAAGGCACAAAAGTTCGTATCAAGTCTCTTTCATGAGATAATGAATTTGGACTTGTTTTTAATCTCTTTATGCAAATTTCAGTTTATGAATACAAAGAAGCTTGTTTTGACCATAGCCAAAATAGCCTGGTAAGCTATTTTCATGGGTATGATTAGGCTTGGATTAGAGGGTCTTGGGAGCCTATGGTTGGCATATTCAGAGTATTTGTGATATGACCAAAGGATTCTTCATGTTTAGGTTCAAGGAGGCCTCAAGTTGTATATCTTAAATGTAGCTCATGCCTTAGGTTTGTTGGAATATGCTAGTTGTCTTTTTCTCATTGCATTGATAAATGTTCAACAATTTTTTTTTTGTTGAGCTTCATTCTATAGTATGGGTAGAAATGTCCAGGTTTCCATCGCAATTGTAGTGTTTCATTGAAAGGGTAGTGCAACCCTTTGATAAATTTGTTGCCATGAAGCCACATGGAGCCCATGGGACAAATATGCGCACAAACCTTTGGACATGACAAAGATCCCTGGATCTCCTCACAAACTCCCAAATAATTTCAAAGAGTGGCTCCCCATATTTTCAAGAGAATATCTCATTACAATTGAAGATCACTTAGACTTCTTCCTCTGTGATTTGGAACCTTATGACCAACATGAAGATATCCTAATGAGACTCTTCTCTTACACTTTTGTCGGAAAGGCCAAGGAATGATATGCTAGTATTCTCCCAGGAACAATCACGAATTGGGGCCTCTTTCAAGAATGTTTTACCAAAATATTTGGAAAGAACAAAGATTACCTGTCACTTTACGATCAACTGTACAACTACAAGATAAATTCAAGGGAAAGTATAATGGATTTAAATGATAGATTCAACACCCTCGTAAGGAGTTCCCCCCAGGATTTAAAACCTTCCCAAGATACTATTCTCATGTCTTACATATCAACCATGAAGGACCCATATGGGGTTTTGATTGGGAGATTCCCTACAACTTTGTTTGAAGCTCAAGAAAGAGCATGTGAGATAGAAGAAAACATAACCTCCTCTCTCATGCAAGAGGAGGACTATCCCGAAGAGACCTTTCAGATTAATCTGATTTATGAATTTTTTTTACTAAACCTTCCCCTCGATATCAGGACATACCTACAAAAGGAAGGAGAGGAGGCTGCTAAAATGGTATCTCATCGCATGATGAGTCTATTGGGAAATGAAAGGGAGGTAAATCCAAGAAGTACACCTCGCCCAACAAATGAGATTTTGAAGGTTGAAAGGAAACACGAAGCAAAGAAGGTTGAAGAAGAGTTTTTGTAACATATTCGAAGTCTTGATAGAGCCTCACACATAAAAAGAAGCTGGTATCATCAAAGCTGAGGAGAAATCTCTTTCCCAAAGAAAGACCAAAAGAAAAGGTGTTGTGGATCATGTCAATATAACCCACCAGGTTCTAAAAGAAGGAATTGACAACACCTTCATTTTGGAAAAATCCCTTTTCCTTGATGAGGAAAAGAAGGAAGTATATTCAGGCTTAGATTTCAATGGTGCACACTCAAGCACAAGCTTGGGTGCAAGGATTGTCTTAATATCACTAGACAACAACACTACCCTTTTCTTGTACATGCTTGAGCTCAACTGTACACACAACATCATCGAGTATGAATTTCTTATCCTATGCATTAATATTTCCATTGATATGAACATCAAGACCCTGGATGTGAGAAGGGACTTTGACTTAATTGTTTCACAAGTTAACAAGAAATTCACTGTAAAAACCCAAGGTTGAAACAATACATGGATGTCACGTGGGATGCCATAAAGAAATTTGACAAATTTTCTATTGAATCCATCCCTAGGGAAGAGAATCATTTGGCAGAAAACCTTGTTGTTTCTGCTTCCACCTTTCAACTTTTCAAAGAAATTGGTCTCTATAAGGTGGAAGTAAATTACATTCCCCCTCTACCCGACAACTTAGAACATTGGCTAGTTTTTGATAGCAAAAGCCAAATTCTTCGTTTTCTCCAAATTGAAGGTGAATTCTCAAAGGCCCTGATAAATCTATTGGTGGAAAAGGTGAATATTGAGATCATTGATATAGCTAATGGACCCTTACCCAAAGGTATCGTGCCCTTAGAGAACCTTTTTGATCAGAATGACATGTATAAGTGGAAGACATCGAACAAAATCAATGACGAGATCATTGAATTCAACATTGGAACTGAGGATTCCCCAAAGATGATCAAGTTTGGGAAAGGAATGATGTTTGATGAAAGGGAGAAGCTGATTTCCCTTATAAGATAATTTAAGTATGTCTTCTCTTGGTATTATGAATATTTGAAGGATGATCATGAAGACGTCATACAACACACCATTCCCCTTATAGATGTCACGAAACCCTTCAGACAGAAGTTCAGGCAGATGAACCCAAAGGTTTCCCCACATGTGCAAAAGGAGTTACAAAAGATGGTTTAGGAAGGAATAATTGAGCCTATCAAATACTCTTCGTGGGTGTTTAATCCAGTCATTGTAAGGAAAAATAACAATGATATTAGGATATGTGTAGATTTCAGAAATTTAAACTAGGATTCACTTAAGGAAAATTACCCTCTACCAAACATGGAGTATCTTTTGCAAAGGGTCACCAGAGCATAAATGATGTCCATGCTTGATGGTTTCTCAGGATATAATCAAGTGTTGGTAAAGGAGGATGACCAACTAAACACTTCTTTCCCCATCGCTTGGGGAACTTATAAGTATTTAAGAATGCCCTTTGGACTAACCAACGCAGGGGCCACCTTCCAATTCACCATGGAATATGCTTTTAGGGATCTGATCAAGAAACTTATAGAGATCTATCAGGATGATATAACCACCATCTACAAAAAGAGGGAACAAATTACCCAACACTTAAGAATGATTTTCTAGATATGTAGGGAGTATGAAATTTCTCTCAACCCTAAGAAATCAATTTTTGGTGTTGACAAGGGAAATTTGTTGGGTCATATCATCTCTAAAGATGAAATAACAATAGACCCTGCTAGGGTTGAA
>ML779125.1:138647-155575 GCA_009831015.1 Picea engelmannii | reverse complement strand
AATATACAAGTGCATACCTTTGAAATTTGTAGTATTGTTCAACTTGTCTTCTAATCTGAAACTAGACACTATCTTAACAAAAAGAGGTTAGAAACTGAATAAAAAAGGTTCAATGATTAGAACAAGCTAGAAACCCTAAAATTTCAACTTTGACCACAAAAACCCATTTTGACTAGTCAACCTTTGACTTTGACTTTGACTTTGACCAGTCAAACTTTGACTATGACCCAAAAACTCAAACTTGACGTTTTTTCTGGCTGAGAGCACGAGAGGGTGCGCTAGGCTAGGTTGCACTAGAATACCCAAAAATTAGGTCCAATGCTTCACTGAAAGTTCCCAAGAAATTAGGTTTAGGGTTTGCTATAGTTGCAAAATTAGAAACCCTAGTTTCAACTGCAATTGGTGCTACAATGAGCTTGACAATGAAATCCTGATCTGCTTTCCAACGGTTAGACTGTTCTGAAGGTAGTGAGGGCCCATAACCTATTAGAATAATGTTGATGTGATCGTTTAACCATAGACAATGCTACACCATTGTCACCCAACCATAGGAACAAAGCCACCCTCGAGCACCTTAACCTTTGACAGAAAGAATGATTCCAGGAAGCCACACCATAACCAAAAAATAACCAAGAGAGAACACCTTATCCAAGGCCAACACACAAGAAAAAAGTACTAGAAATACTAAACAAGAGAAAACCGTGCAATTGCAGCTGTTGCTGCTCCTCCTCCAAACTTGTGCATTGTTTATGGGTGACCGAGAGTGTGTGAATCAGTGAACAAATGAGCCAATAAGTCCTCTATTTATAGTGGATTTATCACATGTCTGGGTCGAATTGTCTTCTTGGAGGATAATATATTAATATTATATATTCTGCTGAGCCGACATGTCTTCTAGGGTTTTCACACATTTGTTTAGGGATTCTCTTGCTTCCGAAATATTCTATTCTATTCAAAGGTTACATATGGAGATTAATACCTCTCGCAACTACCATAATATCGATACCCATCTCTTCCTGCTACCGGGGAACACATCAATTCTCACTACTAGAGAAATCTATCTGGACCACTCCAAGTTTGTCTCTGACAGAGGCTTGGTCAACATATTTTCTACCTGTTCGTTGGTAGCAATATACTGAAGCTTCACTTCTCCCTTCTGGACCATTTCTCAGATATAATGGTACTTGATATCGATATGCTTGGACCTGTCATGACACACTGGGTTCTCTGACAACTTTATGCAATTTTGGTTGTCACAAAAGATATAGGTCACCTCCAACTTGAGATCAAACAATCCTATAATTAGCTTCCGAAGCCACACTGCTTTGCCATAAGCTGAACATGCTGCCACATACTCTTGGTAAAGCCCAAGCTCATCAGGAAACGATCTGATTTGGCATATCATGCCCTGGGTGCCTGCTTAGGCCCGTATAAATCCTTCTTCAATCTATGGACATGAGACTCCTCTTTACGTAACTTATCACTTCTCTATGTATACTTCTTCTGACTTCTAAAGCAAGTGTCTTGTCATAGTATTCTCCCTCTCGCTGGGATAATTATTTAGATACAAATTAGGCTTTGTACATCTCTATGTTGCCATCAACAACATGTTTGATCTTGTAGATCAATTTGGAAGTCACCACTGACTTCCCTTCTGGTCTCAAGGCAAAAGATCCATATTCCAATCCTTTTGACTGGCTTCCTCTTGTGTCACCGAAACTAGGGAATCTTCCGAGGAGGTCTCATATCTCCTCGAATCCTATGAAGCTTTGATATAGCCTCCTCAACTCATGGCACATGTCTGTCAATGTTGGAAGATGTCTCTCTCTCCCATCTGAATATGAGGAATACTTTCTGAATGGAAGTCTTTAATCCACCGACTCTTGCTGAGATCAGGCTCACTCCAAGTCTCTATAATCTCCGTAGCCATCTACTCCCTCTATATGTAATGATTTCCTCTGAAGTTTCCTATGAATGTTCCTAGGAAGGCTGCTCTTCCTTACTAGATCGTGAGGGATGACTCCCTTTGAACTCTAGCTCCTTCTGGGATGGTGCTTGGTGGGGTCGTCTGTCTCACCAATGGTGGACTTATCTACTTCTCATTGTATGGCTCGTCAATGCTATATTTCTTTGCATCCTGCAAAGTGTCACGGGACCATGCTGGTCTCTTCCTAGTAACTGTAATGATTCTGGGTAGGCCCTTTTGGCTCTACTAACTCTTCCTGATGATCTGAAGAGTGATCAATTGCACTAGAGGTATTTTTTCGATCATCTTTTGGAGCCTTCTACTCCTTACAATCAATCTCCATATGAGATACTCTGTATCTCGCAAACGTACCCCTCTTCGTCTTCTTCTTCTTTGGTACATGGATGTATACGGTCATGTATACAACTTATCTGGATAATCTACTCCATGTATCAAACTAGTGACCATCTAATATGTTGTCTCCTGCAACCGTCACTATTGCTTCCCTCTGAGTTATCGCCCGTGACCTTCCCGGAACAAGGAGAACAAAGGGGAAAATAGTGGACAAGAATAATAATCTTATAATAAAAACAAGAATGAGAACAATAAACACAATAGCTCCTTCTCAGAGCTATTGCTTGTGACTTGCCTGGAACAAGAACCAAAATAAAAATACAATAATAAGAAATAAGAACAACACTCTTCTAGTGTTGTGATCAATCATTCTTCCATGGTAACCTCCATGGAATATATAAAATAACATGCCCGAGAGAATACAAAGTATAATAGCATTTTCATCAAGAATAAAAGACAATCTCATGGTAATCATCATATTATTACCAAGGTGACCTGCCTGGAAGCAAAACAAGAAGTATCTCCTAGAGGAGATGTTAGTTCATCTTGCAAACAAGTACAATACGCATTTATATCAATAATACTTACATGTTGCCAAGTATTCATTGTATCTAGCAGTGATAGAACCTTTCAAGGATTATTGTCACAACTAGTAATGTAGCAATTTTCAAACTTGATGTGTGAAAATTGGAAACTTATTAATTTAATCAATAAAACCTAGAACTTGGAGTCTTATCTTTAAGAACAAGTGTTGTTGCTTTTCTTTTGAGTCTCCTTCACTCAAGATGAAAACTATTCTCTTCAACTTGTCCCCTGTACTAAGACAATATGCTTTCTTGATATAAATCTTAGTTAGAGAATATAATGAAAATAAACTCTAAAATCTCAACCTTAATCAATCTAATACTTTGACTAAAGTTAGTTTCTAACTTTAACTTTGAACAGAGGTTAGTATGATAATCATAACTTCAATAGATCAAAATAAAACTAAATGTTCATAAGATCACAATAATTCCATAACAACTAAAGGCATATGAAAACAATCAAACCTGGAGTGCATTGTTCATTTGAATGTGTTGGATCTGAGACCCCTCTGGATCTACGATTGTTGCTTGGACTAGAGATCCCTTCTCCTTTAATCACACTCAAAATAGTGATATAGTTTAAACATATATAAGTACATACCTCCAACAATATCAACAGGTAGTGGTACCATCCAGCAACAACGACAATCAATGAAGAACCTTAAAACTTAAAAGGTGCTCCAAGTTGTAATATAAGGGTAGCGAGATATGCGCTAGGGTAAGGTGCACTAGAAAAACCAAAAATTAGTCCCAACACTTCACAAAAACTTTCACTGCAACTGGTATTGCAACTGGTGCTGCAACTGGCACTATAACTGGTGCTGCAACTGGCACTGGAACTAGTGCGAAAAATGGGATGAAACAACTGGAATGAAGGAACCAACACGAAGGAACTAGCACGAATGAACTGACACTGCAATTGCAACTAGCACTGTAGACCTAGGGTTTTATGAGGAAACCCTAATTTCTCAACTTCATAAATTTGCAGATCTAATACGGGGAAGAGATGTTCCCTACTTAGGTGACCTTCTTAGTGAGTTCAGTAAGTGCTCAATGAGCTTGACAATGGGGAAACTAAGGATATTCCTTCCAGCGGTTATACTATTTACGAATGAAACCAACTCTGATACCATGTTAAAATTTTGGTATGCTCGTTTAGCCATAGACAATGTCACATCATTGTCACCCAACCATAGGAATTTACATATGCCACCCCGAGCACACTAACCTTTAATTCGAATAATTATGGCAAGCCTACTCCATAACCAATAGATAAACCCTAGCTGCTAACTACAACAACAACTCAAGACAAGTAGAGCACTCCTTCTCCAATGGTAGCGCACAAGAGAGAGAGAGTCTCCATATCCATAAAACAAGTACCATACACAACTATAACAATTGCAGTTGTACTACTCTCTCAAAATTGCACCATACTTAGAAAGAATATCACCAAGAGTATCACCAAGAGAATCACTTGATAACGCTAGAGAGAGACCAAGAACAAGAGATGACCATACACCCTTATTCCTTCTTGCAGTTGCAGTTGTAGCTGCAACTGCAAATTTCCACAAGACTTGCGCTCTAACTGGGTAAGCAAATGAGCTAAAATGTCCTCTATATATATTAATCCGTCCAGTGATTTTCTTGGTTGGGTCGACCTGACTTTCTGGCAATTATATTTTCTGTTTATCTTTTTCCTGTGGAGCCGACTTGTCTTTCTGGAAGATAATATTCTAATATTATTTATTTTGCTAGGTCAACTTGTCTTCTAGGGTTTCCACACCTCTATTTAATGGTTCACTTGCTTATGAAATATTATATTCTAAGTCATAGGTTACACGTGGAGGTTAATACCTCTCATAGTTACCAAAACATCAACATATCACACATCACATAACCCAATTAGGATCCTTACATATGCACATCTTTCATTCTGATATATTTTGCACAATTGTGTAGAAGAGAACTGCTAATATTGTTATTTAGATACCGTTATTTATTTTTTGCTTAGTGTTCTATCCCCTTTAGCTAACATTTTTGATTTAGGTTTTTTGCTTTAGTACCAAGTCAAATTATATAGAATTATCCATTGACACACCTACAACAACTCACTTAGACCTTATGCCACCTTTGACCCACACTTGTCTTCCTTGAGTACTCGATTAGGACCTTGTTTCACATCACTCATTTTAGCCCCACATTATGGTTCCATATGTGCCTTGCACGTAAACCAATCATTTTTTTTTCTCTTAATTACAATATTTCACATCTCCCTATGGAACAAGAGAACCCCATTGTTGTTGTGCACGATCATTTCCTATCTAAAGAAGTCATCACCAAGGAAGACAGTTCATCATCAAATGAAGATGAAGACAACAACAATGATATAGAGAGAATATTTTTTTATGGCAGTATAAGAGTCCGACAAAGAAGGCTCCAAAGAAGAATGCGAAGAGGCAGAAGCCGATCACAGAGAAGAATTGATCAGTTCCATAGAATCTCCAAGGATTGAAAAAATGAAAAACAAGTCACTCCAGGCAGAACTAAAGAAGAAAGAAGGATCTCAGAACTCCAACTCCAAATAAGTCGAACAAACGATCACAAAGCTAAAAATCCAGCTAGAAGAAGACAAAATAATTGAAGAATCACTCAGAGGACAATTAGATGAAAATGATAGGATCATTGAAGGCTTAGAAGTAGAGATAGTCACTTTAAAAAAATATCTTTAGAAGAAGGACATGCATAAAAAAAACACCAGGATATTGGATGATATCATTAACATTCAAATACCTTACTATGATAGATTTGGATTAGGATACAACCAGATGCAGACAGAGAAAGATTCAAGCTCCAAAACGATAGAGCAAGAAACAAAACCAAGAAGCTATGCAGAAGCCATCAAAGGTCCCCCTAAGAAAGAAGAAGACAAGAAGATTCAAGAAGAATATTATAGAGACATTGCACTACCTAGAAGATTCAGAAGTCAGTATCAACAATAGCCAGCTATAGAAAGACCTCAAGAAGAAGAAGGATTCAAAAGAGCAACACCATTAAGAAAATCTTCCACTCCCAGGTATCAAACTATTTTTATTGGTTTATGTTATTCATGTAATAATTTTTAGCACAAAGCTATGAATTGTAGAGACAATACCAAGAACAAAAGCAACTATGAAGGCTATACAAGAAAAAATTATCCAAGAAGATCTTATGAATCTCAAAATAGAAACTACAACAGATTTGGATCATTGAGTGATGAGGTAGAATGCTACAAGTGCAACAAATTTGGACATACAACTAAAGATTGCAGACTCACTATTCCTTCAAGGGAACCAAAGCAGAATATCACCAGTCATAAGCAGGAACCACAAAGGATATGGATAAGAAAGCATGATCAATTCAACACTGAAGAATGCACTCTACAAGCTCAACACAAGAAACATGGATGGTATGTTGACAGTGGATTCTCAAAGCATATGACAGGTGATAAAGACATGTTTCTGACATTGAAGAAGTAAATATATGGATTATTTTCATTTGGGAATGCCAACTCAACCAAAATTATTGGAAGAGGCGCAATCAAACTCAGAAGTATTCCACAACAAAACCACTAGAGATTGTCCATACTGATTTAGTTGGACCAACAAGAATGAAGGGATTGAAATAAGAAAAATACTTCATGTTACTGGTTGATGACTACAGAAGAATGATTGTAGTTTGTTTTCTCAAGAAGAAGTCAGAGGCATTTGAAAACTTCAAGACATACAAAGAGATGGTTGAAATGGAGACAGATTTGAAAATCAAGTGCTTGAGATTAGACAATGGAGGAGAAATTACATCAAAGGAGTTTATGGAATTCTTCAATGAGCATAAGATAAAGAGATAATTCTCAATAGCCATGACACTTAAGAAAAATGGAGTTGTTGAAAGGAAGAAAAAAATAGTACAAGAAATGGCCAGAACCATGTTAATGGATTCCAAGTTGACATACATCTTTTGGGTACAAGCAATGCATACAACAATTCACATTCAGAATGAAGGGATGCTTAGAAATAAAATTGATAAGATTCCATACGAGCTATGGAAATGAAGACCAACAAATGTGAAGCACTTCAAACTATTCAGAAGAAAATGCTACATCAAAAGAGAAGATGACAAAATTGGAAAATTTGATTCTCGAGTTGATAAAGACATTCTGATTGGGTACTCAAGCAAAATTAAAGCATACAAATGCTTCAATATAAGACTCAAAATAATAGTAGAAAGCATCAATGTGATGATTGATGAGATAGGTGGAAGAAAGATAAAAGAAAGAAGCAAAGATTTAGTGGAACATGATCATGAAGAAGATTTTAAAGAAGAAGAAGTAGATGAAGAATTAGATGAAGAATAATAGCAGCCAGAAGTAGAGCAAGAACAATAGGATATTCAGGTACCTCCAAAGACATATAGCAGATGAGTGCAGAAAAATCATCCATTAGAACAGACAATTGGAAATAAAGACACAGGATTTGAAACCAGAAGAAGAATCCATTCACCAGAAAAACAACACCTAGCACTACTATCTACTATTGAGTTGAGAAGTTTTGAAGAATCCAACAAGGATGAACACTTGATCAAATCTATGGATGAAGAATTAGATCAAATAGAGAAGAATGACACATGAGAACTAGTTCCAAGGCCGAAGAACAAGAACATCAATTGGTATCAGAGTGGGTCCTTCAAGAAATCAGTTTAACCACTGGAAGGAAGATCATGGATTACACTGAGAATGAATCACCAATGTTCAATGGTCATAATGATTTGGACTATGAGATATGCAGTAGAAGAACAAAAGTATTTTTACAGGCACATGGATATGATGTTTGAAAATTAGTTATTACATGATACACTGGTACAAAGAAACCAAAGACTGCAACCAAGAAGGAATTGAAAAGAAACAACAAAATATAAAAGGATTACCTGATCTAGTAAGAGAGAAAGTGGGAAAATGTTCATCAACCAAAGAACTTTGGGATAAACTACATAATCTCTTATCACAGAGTCAGATCCTATTAAAGAAAGTGTAGGTACAGAACAAGAAGAAATATGCTTCTCATATCAGGTAGATTCAGAAGAAGAAGATTGTGAAGAAGACATAGTAGACCTTGAAGCATAATTAATTAGTGCCTTAGATGAATTGACAAAAGAAAGGAAGAAAACTAAGTATCTTAGGGAACAATTAGTCAAGAAGAATTCTCAAGAAAGTTTTGAAAATTCCCAACAGGCTATTGTAAATCTAAAATCTCAGTTGGAAGAAGCCAAAATGAATGAAGAAACATACATAAGTTAGATGGGAGAGAAGAATTGTTTGGAAGCCGAAATAGAAACACTAATAATTGAAGCAATAGAAGAGAAGCAGTATTTGGAAACCTTCCTTACTGGGAAGCATTGGTGCTCCATATCACACTTGTATTCCTTGAGTAATAAATTAGGACCTTGCTTCACATCACTCACTTTAGCCCCACATTATGGTTCCATATGTGCCTTGCATGTCAACCAATCATTTTTTCCCCTTAATTACCATATTTCACATCTCCCTATGGAACAAGAGAACCCCATTATTGTTGTGCACAATCATTTCCTATCTAAAGAAGTTATACTTTCTTGAGATAAGAGGACATTAAGATGTCATAGAGAGGGTCTCTTACTACGAAATTGGAAGAGTTACAAGGGGTTATGGTATAGCTTTTGGGGTTGATCCATGAATCTCTTTTTAGTCCTAATTAATTCTGTGGGGATTTTGGTGAGGTTTCAATATGGTTGACATTTAAAATTTGCAATGGGTATAATAATTTCTATCGAGGAAACTTTGTTGGAATCCATCCAAAACCTTATCTTGATATTGAAGGATTACCCAAAATATTGTTATATAAAATGCTTCCACCATATCCATTGCAATTTTGGCTTTCGACACGATCAAAGACATGTTCCAATACATAGTCGTTGCTTGCTTGTATATACAAAATTTATGAGGGCTTAGGATCATGACATTATAGATATTTATGCTCAATTTGTTTATTCTCTTGATAACAATGCATCATGAGAATTGTTGTTTTTATGGTGAAATATCTTGCTTGTATATACAACATTTATGAGGGCTTAGGATCTTGACATTATAAATATTAATGCTTGAGAGAAGAGGACATTAAGATGTCACAGAGAGGGTCTCTTACTATGAGATTGTAAGAGTTACAAGGGGTTATGCTATAGCTTTTGGGGTTGATCCATGAATCTCTTTTTAGTCCTAATTGATTCCGTGGGGCTTTTGGGGAGGTTTCAATATGGTTGACATTTGAAAATTGCAATGGGTATAATAATTTCTATCGAGGAAACTTTGTTGGCATCCATCCAAAACCTTATCTTAACATTGAAGGATTACCCAAAATATTGTTATCTAAAATGATTTCACCATATCCATTGCAATTTTGGCTTTCAACACAATCAAAGAAATGTTCCAATACATAGTCGTTGCTTACTTGTATATACAACATTTATGAGGGCTTAGGATCATGACATTATAGATATTGATGCTCAATTTATTTATTCTCTTGATAAAAGTGCATCATGAGAATTGTTGTTTTTATGGTGAAATATCTTAATTGTATATACAACATTTATGAGGGCTTAGGATCATGACATTATAGATATTGATGCTCAATTTATTTATTCTTTTGATAAAAGTGAATCATGAGAATTGTTGTTTTAATGGTGAAATCTTAATTGATACCAATGGAATTACTTGTTTAATTTACCAATTCCATTTTCAACGTTTACATTGTCTTGCTAGTTAATTATTACAAACTAGATGTTAAATGGACATAAAATGGTTCCAAGATACCGTTCTAGCTGCGATCTTGTTGACATTGTATGGTTGTTCTCAATCCTTTTGATTTCTAGTTTCTTCATACTAAAATCATAATTAGATCTTTCTAGCCTATGTGAAGTGGGACAAACCTTTTTGTAGCGTGCATTATCTTGTATCTATGGTTACATTCTTATAATGGATAACACAAAAACATCAAAGGATTATATATTTGGTGATGGGCCATTACAAGTGTTTTGGATGAATATGGAATATCTATTTGTGAAAATGTCGGTCTCATTGGGGATGTTACACACATATACACATAAGGTGTCATGTCTCTCAATGTTCCATCCATAAAGGATATTGGTGTTGGAGAAGGCACAAAAGTTCGTATCAAGTCTCTTTCATGAGATAATGAATTTGGACTTGTTTTTAATCTCTTTATGCAAATTTCAGTTTATGAATACAAAGAAGCTTGTTTTGACCATAGCCAAAATAGCCTGGTAAGCTATTTTCATGGGTATGATTAGGCTTGGATTAGAGGGTCTTGGGAGCCTATGGTTGGCATATTCAGAGTATTTGTGATATGACCAAAGGATTCTTCATGTTTAGGTTCAAGGAGGCCTCAAGTTGTATATCTTAAATGTAGCTCATGCCTTAGGTTTGTTGGAATATGCTAGTTGTCTTTTTCTCATTGCATTGATAAATGTTCAACAATTTTTTTTTTGTTGAGCTTCATTCTATAGTATGGGTAGAAATGTCCAGGTTTCCATCGCAATTGTAGTGTTTCATTGAAAGGGTAGTGCAACCCTTTGATAAATTTGTTGCCATGAAGCCACATGGAGCCCATGGGACAAATATGCGCACAAACCTTTGGACATGACAAAGATCCCTGGATCTCCTCACAAACTCCCAAATAATTTCAAAGAGTGGCTCCCCATATTTTCAAGAGAATATCTCATTACAATTGAAGATCACTTAGACTTCTTCCTCTGTGATTTGGAACCTTATGACCAACATGAAGATATCCTAATGAGACTCTTCTCTTACACTTTTGTCGGAAAGGCCAAGGAATGATATGCTAGTATTCTCCCAGGAACAATCACGAATTGGGGCCTCTTTCAAGAATGTTTTACCAAAATATTTGGAAAGAACAAAGATTACCTGTCACTTTACGATCAACTGTACAACTACAAGATAAATTCAAGGGAAAGTATAATGGATTTAAATGATAGATTCAACACCCTCGTAAGGAGTTCCCCCCAGGATTTAAAACCTTCCCAAGATACTATTCTCATGTCTTACATATCAACCATGAAGGACCCATATGGGGTTTTGATTGGGAGATTCCCTACAACTTTGTTTGAAGCTCAAGAAAGAGCATGTGAGATAGAAGAAAACATAACCTCCTCTCTCATGCAAGAGGAGGACTATCCCGAAGAGACCTTTCAGATTAATCTGATTTATGAATTTTTTTTACTAAACCTTCCCCTCGATATCAGGACATACCTACAAAAGGAAGGAGAGGAGGCTGCTAAAATGGTATCTCATCGCATGATGAGTCTATTGGGAAATGAAAGGGAGGTAAATCCAAGAAGTACACCTCGCCCAACAAATGAGATTTTGAAGGTTGAAAGGAAACACGAAGCAAAGAAGGTTGAAGAAGAGTTTTTGTAACATATTCGAAGTCTTGATAGAGCCTCACACATAAAAAGAAGCTGGTATCATCAAAGCTGAGGAGAAATCTCTTTCCCAAAGAAAGACCAAAAGAAAAGGTGTTGTGGATCATGTCAATATAACCCACCAGGTTCTAAAAGAAGGAATTGACAACACCTTCATTTTGGAAAAATCCCTTTTCCTTGATGAGGAAAAGAAGGAAGTATATTCAGGCTTAGATTTCAATGGTGCACACTCAAGCACAAGCTTGGGTGCAAGGATTGTCTTAATATCACTAGACAACAACACTACCCTTTTCTTGTACATGCTTGAGCTCAACTGTACACACAACATCATCGAGTATGAATTTCTTATCCTATGCATTAATATTTCCATTGATATGAACATCAAGACCCTGGATGTGAGAAGGGACTTTGACTTAATTGTTTCACAAGTTAACAAGAAATTCACTGTAAAAACCCAAGGTTGAAACAATACATGGATGTCACGTGGGATGCCATAAAGAAATTTGACAAATTTTCTATTGAATCCATCCCTAGGGAAGAGAATCATTTGGCAGAAAACCTTGTTGTTTCTGCTTCCACCTTTCAACTTTTCAAAGAAATTGGTCTCTATAAGGTGGAAGTAAATTACATTCCCCCTCTACCCGACAACTTAGAACATTGGCTAGTTTTTGATAGCAAAAGCCAAATTCTTCGTTTTCTCCAAATTGAAGGTGAATTCTCAAAGGCCCTGATAAATCTATTGGTGGAAAAGGTGAATATTGAGATCATTGATATAGCTAATGGACCCTTACCCAAAGGTATCGTGCCCTTAGAGAACCTTTTTGATCAGAATGACATGTATAAGTGGAAGACATCGAACAAAATCAATGACGAGATCATTGAATTCAACATTGGAACTGAGGATTCCCCAAAGATGATCAAGTTTGGGAAAGGAATGATGTTTGATGAAAGGGAGAAGCTGATTTCCCTTATAAGATAATTTAAGTATGTCTTCTCTTGGTATTATGAATATTTGAAGGATGATCATGAAGACGTCATACAACACACCATTCCCCTTATAGATGTCACGAAACCCTTCAGACAGAAGTTCAGGCAGATGAACCCAAAGGTTTCCCCACATGTGCAAAAGGAGTTACAAAAGATGGTTTAGGAAGGAATAATTGAGCCTATCAAATACTCTTCGTGGGTGTTTAATCCAGTCATTGTAAGGAAAAATAACAATGATATTAGGATATGTGTAGATTTCAGAAATTTAAACTAGGATTCACTTAAGGAAAATTACCCTCTACCAAACATGGAGTATCTTTTGCAAAGGGTCACCAGAGCATAAATGATGTCCATGCTTGATGGTTTCTCAGGATATAATCAAGTGTTGGTAAAGGAGGATGACCAACTAAACACTTCTTTCCCCATCGCTTGGGGAACTTATAAGTATTTAAGAATGCCCTTTGGACTAACCAACGCAGGGGCCACCTTCCAATTCACCATGGAATATGCTTTTAGGGATCTGATCAAGAAACTTATAGAGATCTATCAGGATGATATAACCACCATCTACAAAAAGAGGGAACAAATTACCCAACACTTAAGAATGATTTTCTAGATATGTAGGGAGTATGAAATTTCTCTCAACCCTAAGAAATCAATTTTTGGTGTTGACAAGGGAAATTTGTTGGGTCATATCATCTCTAAAGATGAAATAACAATAGACCCTGCTAGGGTTGAAGCCATCAAGAATATCCCTCTCCTTAAATACAAGAAATACTTGCAATCTTTCTTTGTCTAGATTAACTTTGTGAGGAGTTTCATTCCAAATTTTGCTGAGATTGTTAACCCCTTAACAAGTTTTTAAAGAAGGATGCTTGTTTCAAATGGGAAAATGAAGGTAAGATATCCTTCCAGCATATCAAGGAGGAAATAACTGTTGCACTAGCTTGGTTAGTTTGAATTTTGCTAAATACTTCATCATATTTTCTTTTGATTCAAAGGACACCATTACACGAGTTCTATTAGAAAAAAATGATCAAGGGGATGAACAACTGATTGCTTTCATGAGAAAGAATCTAAGAGGCTCAGAATTGAATTGCACAATTATAGAAAAAGAAGATTATGCTTTGGTTAAGTCTCTCAAACATTTTCGAACTTATGTAGGGTACAACAAGATCAAATCCTTCGTCCCCTACCCCGTTGTGAAGGACGTTTTATCACAACAAGATTGCCTTGGATCATGAGGAAAGTGGGTTTCATAGATATAGGAATACGATTTGGAGATAAAACCATCCAAGATAATTAAATGGAAAGGATTGGCCAAAATGATGACAGAGGGAAATCAAGAGGCCATCGAGGTAGGAGAGAAGGAACAGATCAACATTATTGTAAGTGATATTGAGAACAATGAGTGGTATTCATATGTCATCTATTACTTGAAGAACCTCACTTGCCCTGATCATTTGATAGAACATAAAAGGAGAGCCCTGAGGCTCAAAGCTATGAAGTATTTCCTAATAGAGAATGATATCGGGTGGAGGAACCCTGATGGGGTAATCCTCAGGTGTGTGAATAAGGAAGAAGCTGACAAGTTGATGGAAGACCTTCATTTAGGGCATTGTGGAGGCCATTTTGGAGCACACACCACTTCCCATAAGATTCTAAGGGAAGGATATTATCGACCTACTATTTTATCCAACATGCATCGATATGTCAAATCTTGTCAACCGTGCCAATTCTTTACCGACAAGCAACTCCTTCCTTCCCTTCCCCTTAAGCCAATCATCGTAGAAGAACCCATTTAACAATAGGGATTAGATTTCATTGGCGAGTTGAAGGACAACTCTAGTAATGGGTATCGATGGATTTTGACCTCCAATAACTACTTCACTAGATGGATGGAAGCTATCCCAACAAAGAGAGAAATAGAAGAAGTTGTGATGAAGTTCCTTCAGGAAAATATTATTACTAGATTCAGTGTCCCTGCTAAAATAACCGCAGATAATGCCAAATCTTGTAGCTCAATGAGTTTTTCTTTAAGTATGGGATTGTTTTATCACTCCACTCAAATTATTATCCTCAAGGAAATCGATTGGAAGAATCCAACAACAAAAACGTCATGAATATTGTGAAGAATATTGTTGGCGAAAACAAGAAGAGTTCGGATAGAAAAATTAAATATGCCTTGTGGGTAGACCACACAACTACCAAGACCTCCACTGGAAAAACCCCTTTTGAGTTAGTTTATGGGTTAGAAGCTATCTTTCCTATAAATCTCCATATTCTAGCACTACAAATAGCCAAAAAATTCGTTATAGATAAAGAAGCATTGCAAGGGAGAATTGATAAACTCATGGAATTGGATGAAACTCTAAGAATGACCTTTGATCATATGGAAAAAAATCAAGAAAAGGTGAAATAAACCTTTGATTGTAAGGCAAGGCAAAGAGATTTCAAGAGAGGGGACCAGGTCTTAATGTGGGATAAGAGGAGAGAAAAACCTGAAATGCATCAAAAGTTTGAAAATATTTGGTTGGGGCCCTACAAAATAGAGGAAATATCTAGGCCATACTCTTTTTACTTATAAAGGGAGGAGGATGCCACTACCGGTGAATGGATCTCTCCTCAAACATTATTGCCAACGTGACACTTGACTTCTTCAGGGCCTAGGCCCCAAGTAAGTAGGTGGGTCATCTCGCTTTCCTTTCATTTGCAACTTGATTGCTCATATTAGTTTAGATGCATTTCATATTTCATTTTTCTCTACTTGTATATTGATTTCATGTTTAGTTCAATTTTTTTTGAAAAAATGCTAAAATTTTCATTTCTAGATTAATTTCCATTTGGATTTTGATGTATATGGATAAAGGGTGATATAATCACCCTATATTTCATGGGTTCTTGTTTATGTGTAGGAACAGGTCTACCAAGAGATCCCGCGGTTCTTATGCACTCTACGACGAGAACATGTTTCCAAGTAGGAGCCATAAGTTATCCCCATTTTGTGGGATGACTAAAGAGATGATGTATCGAGGCCCTCATGTTGTATATATGGAGTTTTGAGAGACCACATGACTAGCAATGTCCACTTGCACATACAGAAGCCCGCTCTATCACCACATTTTGATCCATTGTCATCGCATCTACCACACCAACTAGATTTTGGAAGGAAGATGGGTCTTGCTCCATGCGGTACAAGTCAAACATTGTGGCAAGTAATCACCCTAATATTTGAGGCATTTAAACATGTTGTATTTAAGTTGCTTTTGATTATAGAACGCCTACTTGGTGTTAGAAAAACAGGACCATGGAGAAATAAAATAAAATAAATGCAGAAACAAAACACAGAAGATACACAATACAAGAGAGACAGATTTACGTGGTTCACCCAATGTGGGCTACGTCCACCAGAGAAATTGCCAAGTCCTTGCTTTATTATTATCCAACAAAATGAAGGGATACAACCTACAACAAAACCCGCTGTAACTTCCTCTTCTTTCTCTCACAGTCTCCTCTCTCAGAATACAATACTCGCCAACATACATAGCCGCAATACATTTCTCTCATAAAAGAGGGGTACCTTCTAGGGAAAAAAACCCTAACATAATCTCTATCGTTATATTTGTGACCTTATAATGAATGGTCCAGATTTACAATGAAATTACAATATACTTTTACAAGGCAATTTTTGCTTCGGGGGCTTTGCCCCCGAACCCCCATCGAGGGACACTGCCCTCGAAGCCCCGCTTACCCCCAGACCCCCTAGTCAGGGGGATAGCCCCCCCGAACCCCCCAGAGGGGGTACCCCCCTCTGCACTCCCTCGCGTGGAAGAGTGTACATACTTCTGGGGTGTAAATACTTCATGGGGTATAAACATGGCTGAAAGTAAAATACCTCTAAATCAGGAAGATAATCAGGCTCCACAACCAACAATCTCCCACTTGGAGACTGATCTCAACAACTCCATCGCTATTGTATATGCTGGACTCTGAACCTTCTTGGACCTGGAAAATTTCTCATCTTCATCTTCATTCTTGAAGACCAATTGAAACTGAGCAAGAACTTAGTTTCTCCCTGGTTACTCCCTTTGTTAACATGTCTGCAGGATTCTGGCTAGTGTGTATCTTTTCCATCTTCAATTTTCCATCTTCCAAGGCAGATCATATGAAGTGGTACCTCGACTGTATATGCTTAGTCTTCGAATGGAAGGCTGAGTTCTTTGCAAGGTGAATGGCACTCTGACTGTCACAATACAAACCGCTGTTCTCCTGCTTCTTTCCCAATTCCTCCATAAACCTTTATAACCAAATCATCTCTTTACTAGCCTCTGTAGTAGAAACATACTCTGCCTCTGTTGTTGAAAGTGAAACAACCTTTTGCAGTTTCGAAATCCAACTTACTGATGTTCCACCTATAGTAAAAACATACCCTGTGGTGCTCCTCCTGCTGTCTTTATCACCTGCCATATCTGAATCAACATATCCCTGTAGAAAAGTGTCTGAACCTCCAA
>ML779125.1:121721-135195 GCA_009831015.1 Picea engelmannii | reverse complement strand
CCCTTTCCTCTATCCTTTTGTCTTCCCCTGTTCTCCATGTTTAATGCATTACCTGATGTCTCACCTGTGCTTTTCCGTCGCATTTCCTCACTAAGGATAACACCAACAACATCATCAAATTTTAAAGTATTTGAACCAGAGACAGAGTTACTTACAGCCATGAACAAGCCATTCCAGCTTTCTGGCGATGAGCACAAGATTAGAAGAGCCCTAACCTCATCATCAAAGTCCACTTTTACAGAACTTAGTTGATTAGTAACCGTATTAAATTCATTTAAATGATCTGCAACAGACCCACCTTCCAACATCTTCATATTAAATAATCTCTTCATTAGAAATACCTTATTGGACGCTGAGGGTTTTTCATACAATTTGGCCAACGCATCCATCAAACCCTTCGTTGTCTTTTATTTCGAGATATTGAAAGCCACCGACACTGCCAGGCTCAGCCGTATCATTCCTAGAGCCTTTTTGTCAAGAATCTCCCATTCTTCGTCCTTCATGACCGCCAGCTTCTTTGCTACTCCGCTCAATGGTAGGAATAGATCCTTCTGATATAAATAATCTTCCATCCGCATCTTCCATAATTGGTAGTTTTGGCTATTAAATTTCTTGGCCCTAAACTTTCCATCTTCCGATATTTCTCCCACTCGAACCAGGAACCCTCTTTTCCTGCGAGTTACCTTACGCTCTGATACCAGTTGTTAGAAAAACAGGACCATGGAGAAATAAAATAAAATAAATGCGGAAACAAAACACAGAAGATACACAATACAAGAGAGACACAGATTTACGTGGTTCACCCAGTGTGGGCTACGTCCACCAGAGAAATTGCCAGGTCCTTGCTTTATTATTATCCAACAAAATGAAGGGATACAACCTACAACAAAACCCGCTGTAACTTCCTCTTATTTCTTTCACAGTCTCCTCTCTCAGAATACAATACTCGCCAACATACATAGCCACAATACATTTCCCTCATAAAAGAGGGTTGCCTTCTAGGGAAAAAAACCCTAACATAATCTCTATCATTAGATCTGTGACCTTATAATGAACGGTCCAGATTGACAATGAAATTACAATATACTTTTACAAGGCAATTTTTTCTTCGGGGGCTTCGCCCCCAAACCCTCATCGGGGGACATTGCCCCCGAACCCCCTCTGGGGGCCTACTTGCCCCCAGACCCACTAGCTGGGGGGATAGCCCCCCCGGACCCCGTAGAGGGGGTACCCCCCCTCTGCACTCCCCTCCGTGGAAGAGTGTACATACTTCTGGGGGGTAAATGCTTGATGGGGTATAAACACGGCTGAAAGTAAAAGACCTTTAAATCAGGAAGATAATCAGGATCCACAACCAACACTTGGACATTATGATTTTGACCCTGTTTCACATTAGTGAGTGTCATATATTTCCTAGTACGTGGAAAACCTTTGGGGAAGGTTTGAAACTGGGGGTCCCTTGAGGGGTTATCGTACCATTCCCGACCATGCTTACCACTTTATACTCATTACATTCCCATCATATTGTCATCTTCTAGGTCTTTTGACTTTAGTGACCCAAGAAGGGCATGTACCTCATTTCATGGGAACAAGGGGCTGAAGGCCCAAGGGGATGGTTGATGGGAAAATATAAAAGGAAATCATTAACCTTCTATATTCTCACCCAAGGATCAAAAGGAAAATGAAACATCTCTCATAAGAATTGATGGGACCCATGAAAGAATAACTAATAAATTCCAACCAGGGAGGGGCATATGTGGGAACTATTTTTAATGCTTAGGTAGAATCCCCACACGTGTTCCCAACTTGGGGAAGCATGATGTGACTGTGGTAGATTCAAGGTGGAAACCATTTTTATTGCTTAGGTATAATCCCCACCTTGGATTTAACCTGGAAACATCCTAAAAGAGTAAAAGACAATAAATGGGCTTGGAAAAACGTTGCATTGAAAACGAAGGTGCAACACACCCCATACAAAGGCACCCATAAACAAGACACTACGAGCCCTTATATGTCATGGAACTAATTGAATTATGAAGTATAAGCACCTATCCACCTCATCATCCACTACATAAACTTGAAAGACCATCCTTGGGAGCATCCCCTACTTGAGGGTTTTGGTCTACCCAATAGGACTTTTATGACACCCTCCCATACCTAAAATTGGTCAATTGTATAGGGTGTTGGAGCATTTGTTTAATTTGACGAGTTAGTTTCGATGCACATGTTTAGGTGACTTGATTATTATATGTGTTTCACACTTGTCATGATATATTTGACTTGAGATATTTGGAGGGCGTACCCTTTTGTTTTGCAGGACCCTGCTTGGTAGCTAGTTTTGGGAGAACAAGTCTAGCTTGGGATTACATGGGGAAATAAGCCCACAAGTTGGATGCTATAGGCCCACACACCAAATCACAGATACATGCCTTTGGAGGTTTACATAACATCATGGAGGATCTTACCCAACCCCTATTACCCAAACAACTTGCCTAGGAAAGGCAAAATGTCACTTTTTGAGACTTGACGTCATGCTTGAGGGGGTTTGATGGCGATAGAGTTATTGCACATTGAAAATTGGAATATTTTGACCGAAGGAGACATGGGTTGACCCTATCATATGAATAGGAGGCTCAAGGAGCCCCAACAACCTCTTTATTCTTCTCCAACGACTTGGAAAAGTGTCAAAACGTCTCCTAAAGGGGTGACACCATCTCACTTTTAGGGTTTCCAATGTGTTAAAGTGAAAATTAAATATTATTATTTGATTGAAGGGGTAAGATAAGGGTTTTTGACCCCTTATCTTATGTTTTACTTTTTATGAGTGTACAAACTATGTTTTAAGACTTTTGTATAAACAGAGATCATGTGAATCTCATTTAGTAACAAAACTTTCCCATTGTGAGAAGTAATTGGCTAAAATTTTTGCTATTCTTAGGCATTATGGTGTTTCTCTCTTGTGAAAGTATTTTATGGTGCTATCTTTTGGTGAATGTATGAGAAGGAGTGATGCACACCTCTTGTATGATTGTTCTCTTGATGCTTATAGTGAATTTGTTTGGTGAAACTAGGGTTTGATCTCTCTCTCTCTTGGAAATGGTAAGGAAAAATATGCATTGTTAGTTATTTATTTCTATTTCTTGGTTATGGTTGTTTGAAAACCTAGTAGGATTATGTTGGATACACCCTCCATTAAGCTTCATCTAATTTTTTAAAGTTTACAAGTTATTTGCAAGGGTTGCTAGGAGGAATACGAGTGTGTATAGCCTCTTAGACTTACCCTAAGTTTGATTGACATACCCTAGGAAGTAAAAGGGCTTACACCCCTAGGGTATTTGTTGATATAACTCTTTATTATAAGACTCCATTTACCCAATTTTAAAGGCACAAATCTGATTATTTTGCATTGGAGAAATAAATAGTTGCATTGGGAAACATGATTTTCAGTGATTTCAACTTTCTGCAATATGGGTTTTGTTCCTTGTGCCTATAACACTCCTCAGCCAGTAGGGTGTCCCCTATGAAGGGGTATTTCTTTATGCTTTTATAAACTTTCATATTCATCCATTAGGGTTGCATAAACCCTAACATTCTTTCACTTATAACTTGCTTTTCAACCGTCAGAATTAGCTAAGTGTTTTCCACCTTTATCTACTTAATCTAGCACAAATTTTGGGTGGATTCTTTGAGTTTTGATGGTTGAATTTACTGCTATAACAACAAGTTTTATACAGCCATAAGGCTGCAAAATATTTCTGCAATTATATTTTGTAACAACCTTGTTTCATTGCTAAAGTCTAATGTTATCTTACTTGAGTTGATCTAGTTGCTTCTAGTTTATCTCTTGCTCTTTCAGCTAGACTTTTAGAAATTTGTTTGCAAAATTCATTGTAATTTTCATTGCTGATATATATTGTTACTAACGGATGCAATTAGGGACAATAATCTTAAGTTTATTTTCCATCATATATTTGTTCTTGTATCATTGTTTTCCTTGTGTCTCGGACATGTACAATCAACATTTGCAGGGTATACTACTTCTTGGAAATACTTGGCTACCATCAAGACCTTACTCAAGCCATTATCCACACATAGAAACTTGACCTTTAGGGGAATTCATTCAGACATCACACATTTCATCTCATTCCGTCCCAAGGTCACCGATATTCCCCCCTTGAGGTAACCACTTCACCTCTAAAGTGATGGGAACACCTATCTAAGGTGACAGTGGGTAGGTGCTCTCTTAGTTGTTTCCATTTTGGTGGTTGGGTTGGGATTTTCCCAACCTACAACTTGTGCGATAAAACACTCTCTAACCTAAGTGTTTTTGTACGGATTTCCCAGTAGGTTAAGGTATTTCCCTCTAAATTTAGTATGGAAAATGATGTTATTTGTTCTTCATCCATATGTTGAACGTTGAAATAAACTTCTAGTTGTTGCAACCAATAATTCAATTTTAATGCATTGATATCACCTTGGTATGGATTTGTGTCCACTTTTGCTTTCATCTTGAATAAAGACTATGAGGACTTTATGGTACTAGAACATAGCTACTCTTTCTTGGGTTCTTTCTGTGACTCCTTTTCCGGGTCTTCGTTATCCCCCAGTTTCCCGTCTGATCTGACGTCTAAGTTTGAGCTTCCAACTTATCCAAATGGTCCAAGCTTATTTGCTAGAGCCACCATGAGGAGGCATGAATTGCAATATATGTCAACAAATTTCTCTTCTAGCCTTGCAAATCTCTCCTATGCTAGATCTCAAGGGTTTCTATGAACAAACTTGTCGTCCATGGCTAGAGTTTTGTGACTTTGTTCTTAAATTGATTCTTGGATCCCTACAACTTTCCACAAATACCCCAAGAAAACTTGCTTTGATACCAATATGATATGTAAAATGTCGTGGATATTTTAATAGATGGTTTGTCACAACATATCTAATACAATACTAAAATCTTTACTATGAAGGTTAATTTCCTTTAGATCTCATATTCTTTAATTACTGTTTTTTTGCTTAAAATGTATGAAATAGTCGAAATAAGAAAAATAGAGAACACAAATAAATACTCACACACCATCCAAAAATAAACACAAGATATAACATGGAAAATACGATACAGGAGAAAACACATATAAAAAGTGAGGTCGCTTTGCTCTCTTTGCTTCAAATGCAAGTATAAAGAAAGAGGCACTCTTTGTGGAGTTTCCTTTGACATCGTGGCCTGCATGGATGCTAAATAATCTCTCCTCCTTTGTTATGCTGTTAAAATACCACTCCTATGTGCTCTACTCAACTATGGAACAAATACAAAGCTAAAGAGTGGAACCCCTTATCCTCCTAGAAGCTCGATATTAACATTGCCCGATAGCCATCTAGGGGTAGGGTTTTGAGTTCCTCAACCCTCAATTGTGATAAGGTTTTGGACTTTCTAGAATATTCTTGAAAGTCCATACATGGATAGCCCCATATGCATGAGTAACGAGGGATGACATGACATCCACTCATACCATGGTGGTCAACATGGCAGGTCAACTGGTGGGAGGCATTACTTTTGCATACGAGCTCTGATTAACATCATTTTTGCACTGTTGGAAAGGTCTCGATGTGTAGAATAGTGTCAAGGGGTCTAAGTCAAAGATACTAAATTTTTGACCCCCAAAGATTCCATTTTATGCCTCAAAAAGGCTCCAGAAGGTTTGAAACCCTAATTTTCCAAATTGAGACCTACCATTAAAATGACCTAGCAAGTTGATTCCTCCATTTTTTTCCACTCTGAAAGCATCGAGATAGATGAAAAATAATATAATGATCCAATCCAAATAATTTATTAATAATTTAATTAGTATCTTCACAGACAATGCATTTTCTGCCACGCTTTTATTTATGTTTCATATGCAAAAGTTCTATTAGACTACAAATGCTATAGGATTTATGCTTTGATTTATTTGTTTCATAATACAATGCATCCATTAATGATGTTTGTTTCATAATACAATGGATCCATTAATGATATTTGTTTCTTGATAGAATTCTCTTCCAAAGTATTGAGAATTTATGTCTCTTTATGTGATCTCTATGTAACTACAACTATATTATCTGTTGGCATGCTCAGTTACTTCCATTTTCATGCATACACACCATTTGAACTATAGATTTTGTTAAAGTAGAAAGGAAATCAATTGTATTTACAAGGAGGAAATTCATGTAGGTAGTTGTAACGTGGATGATCTTATTATCCATTAAATGATCTAAAGATTATAATATACACACATTGATTAATGGATAATACACACATTTGAAAAAAAATCCAATCAAATAATATTTGAATTAGTATATTCTTAGACAACACATTCATCATCGAGATTTTGTTTCAGTTTCAAATCTGAAGGTTCTATTAAGGTACAAATGCTACAAGTTTTACATTTTGATTTATCCATACAGACATGATGCTTAATACCTAAATAACTAAGAATGGCTCCCCTAAATTCCCGTCAATTATATAATTACTAATCGTTAACGATTTACATTTTGCATGTCCTAATTAGTGATATAAAATAAAAAATATAGCATACTTGAATTAATTGAAGAACCAAGTTCCAATTTTAGTTCATTGCTTTATGCATTGCTCAGTTAGTTGCTCACACAAGTTGTTTGATGATTTTGAATTAGGTTAGATATGGTCTATTATATATATTTATTGTATTATTTTATATTTGTAAAGTTGTTGAATGATTTTGAATTTAGTTAGGTATAGTTTAAATATTTGTGTGTGTATATGTGTGTATGTGACATGTAGCATTCATTTGTTTTTTTGTTATTTAAAAAATAAATGAGTGAACATGTAACACATGTGACAACACCTATGTCATATTGTACAGTAGGTCACGTCTCAATGCAATAAACCCCTTATCCATATTCATCATTTTTTATATGCCTTCCTTTATACAAGAAACACTATTAAGTTTGGTCAGTGAGAATTAAAAAGATGAAAGGTATAGTTCCCATATTCATCATTTTGTATGTGCCTTCCTCTATACATGAAACACTATTAAATTTGGTCTGTGAAAATTAAAAATATGAGAGGTATAGTTCCCTCAAAAAAACTTATTGAAGGGTTTGGAATATCTTTGAGAAATAAGGGGTCAATTTTCTTTAAGAGAAATTTTGAGGGAACAACCTACACCAACATTGTTGTCTCTTGTAAACACCATTAGTTCAATGGTGTTTATATAATTCTACATTCTCAATAAAGATGAAAACATGCATGTGTGCATATAATATTAGATCCGTGAACATTCCAACCTAGATCACATTTATGTCTGACCCGAGAATTAAAGGGTTATAAAAATGCTATGATTTCTTGTTAACAAAAATCAATTTGCTTCTCTAGCCATAAAAATGACTCTGTATAACATTTTCTCTTTGAAATTGTGTGAAAAAACAATAAGATTAATTACGTAGATTGAAAAAATTGTATGGAAAAAAAATTGACTTATTGATAATTAAGTATGTGCAATAACATCCTCCCCCTAATTACATAAAGTCATCATCCTTCTCATAAAGCAATATCGTATCTTAATGTATGCTAATATTCCTTATTTTGGTTGTAAAATGAAATCCCATACAAAAATGACATATTGGAAATAACATAATTTGAATCCTTGCCTTATGTTCTCTTAGACGTATGCAACAACATTGACTAGTAAGAGCAAGCCAAAGGTAGATGAACTAGTGATTAAGAAGGAATTCTCCTTAAGCATTTCATTTTTTTCCTCCTCATGGCATTAACCAACTATATGGAAGGATATCAAATACAAATTCATTAAAGATACACTAATATCTGGCTTAAGCTATGTAGAGGGAATTTGGGCATGTTTGCTTCAACTTCGTTAACATTCCACTCAAACAATTTAATAATACATTGAAATCTTCTGCAAACTCTAGGCGTAGCTCTCTATTTTAGAGATAGAATATGTATTGATAATTAAATTTATCTTTGGCTTACTTCTTATTATTCATTATGAAGTTTATTTGGTGCATAACTATTCTATTTCATTATCTTTTCAACATTCTTTGGTTACCGAAAAGAAGCTAGGGAAACACCTGGAACATTATTTCATTTTCTATCTCAGTTCCTCCCTCCTCAATAGACCTCTCTCGTGGTTATGCCTTCACCTATGGTTACCACCTCCCCACCCCTCGTTAGTAAATATTCCATATTCCATAAGTCATATCCCCATAGAAAAACAAATTTCCATGCTTTGCAATGTCCCCACATTGCCAAGACCTTATTCTCTAACCTGTAGCACATAACCTGCCCCTTCAGATGCTGTCGTCAATGTGGAAAACCTTACTTATGTTGGCATATTTTACAGGAAGAGTGTGCTTGTCATTGATGGCAAGAACAACAACGACGATGGAAAACATGAAAATCATAAGCTCAGAAGGAGGAGCGAATAGTAAGCAAAGATCTAAGCTCGGAATAAAAAACGTAAGCTTAGGAGGAGGAGCGAACAATATGCAAAGATCAAAGCTCAGAAGGAAAAGTGTAAGCTCAGGGTGAGAAGCCTCAACAACCACCTGATCAAGAAATTGACGGTGTTGATCGTCTCATATAATGTACGTTGGTCATATGAGTGACCGTGAGCTTGAGGACTGTTGGAGGATTGTGACCGTCGGATCTGCAAGCCAGATCAACGACAGGGATGAATTGCGGGAAGCGAAATAATAATTAAACATCTCGGTAGTTCCAATCCCACAATTGGTATAGATCGTCAGATCTCATAGACTCAAATATCGACAACTGTGGTTGATCCAACAAGCGATCAGATTAAGTTGGATTGAGTTGTGACCATCGAATGTGCAATCACCAGATCAACGACAGGGATAGATTGGGAAGATCGGAAGGAGAATTAAATAGAGCGCTAGTTCCAATCCCGCAATTAGTCAGGACCGTCAGATCTTATAGCCTCGAAGATCAACGATTGTGGTTGACTCACCAACGACGCACAACTTCAAATTGCATAGTTTTGGTGACGAGTTAAATCACTTGCAAGTTGTGGTTCTGCAACCATCCTTGATCATTGATCTTCTTCAAGAATCTTCACAATCGTCGGATCACTTTAAGTGGAAGGATAGGATAAGCGGGGCTAAAAGGTTGAGAATTTGATTATTTGAATACCCGTTAGCCATCAGATCAAACCCGAATTCTTGTCAGCCGTCAGATCATTTTAAAGTGGAAGGACATGATAAGTGAGGTAAAATATCTGAGATCTCATTTATGCGAATTTCCATCAGCCGTTGGATCATCCTAAGTGGAAGGACAAGATAAGCTAGAAGAGCTGCATCGCAGACAAATCGAGCCATTGATCCAAGATCATGATCGATGAACAACAATTAGTTCAAGTATAAAGATGCGAGGAGGTTAAGCTCCGAAAAAATCTTATTTCAGATTTTTCAGTTTGAGATTTGAAAAACCCGAAGCCCGGAGAGCTGAAAATCCGAAATGAATAAGGACCATCGGATCTGGAGAACATACGATGACCGTTAGATCAAGGAGATCTATGTCAACAAATTACGTCAGCAAACCTTGTCCACAAGGACATGTGGTAGACCACGTCAACAAAGGACATATGGAACATCACATCAGCAGACCACGTCAGCAAGGACATGTGGTAGACCATGTCAGCAAGGAAACAAGTCATCTGATATGAAAGATCACTTCGGGTGTATTCTCAACCATTGATCATAGTACAGTGGAAGGATAGTGTAAGTTTGAAAAGTTGAAATCCTGAAGTTTTGAAGGGAATTTTTTTGACAACCCTCCATCTCAATGTTTGATTAAGTCCTAGCCATCAGATTGAACAATGAAAGGATGAGTGTAAGGATCAAATTTGACCATTGATTTGTTTTCGTGAAATAAACCATCCGATCTGGTTGAAATGTCAAATTCCCGAAGTGAACAAGGACCGTTGATCCGAGAGGGACACACATCAATGGATTGTCAACTCTAGAAGTTTGGCGTATGGGAAAAGAGAGGTCTGAGATTTGAAACTCCCGGATCTCGGATCACGAAGTAAATATCAACCGTTGATTTAGGAAGGGTAGATATGATCTGCAGACTTGAGTGGAAATATCTGAACCGTCAGTTCAGGAGCACCGTCAAGATCATGAGATCAACGGTCCCGACACATTGCGGGGCCATAACATGCTCGTGTCTTAATTTTTCGTGAGTGGCCCACAATCGAAACCACGGTTTTGGAGAAAGGACACGTGGAGGCTCAAGGTAAATTGCGGGGCAAATTTTTTTTTTTTCTACACCACCTTTGGACGCGCCCATAATCGCATGGTCACATGAGTTCATCTTCCAAGGTCATATCGAGGGAGGAGCTAGCACGTCGCTAAGCTCCACTTCAGAGTTCAGGAGATCGGAAAGCGCCTTTTGAATAGGCGTTTGGTCATCGCTGATGGTCACGTGAAGGAAGGGGCTTAGAAGCTAAAGAAGCCAAAATGACTCTCTGTAACTGACGGAACAGAGTGATTGTATCTGCCAGAGAATTTGAAGAGCTTGAGGGTGATCACTAGAGGATTTGAAGAGTCTCAAGGTAACTTTCAGTGGAATAAAGACTCATCATAGAGACAATTGACAGATGGAAGAGAGTCGAATACTGTAACTGCCAGAGAAGCCAAAGAATCTCAGGACAACTGACACTGATGAAGAACAGACTCAGCATGATCGCCAAAGAGAACAAAGAGTTAGGTGTATGATCTAGCAAAGGACTTGGCATGATAAATATACGCAGAACAAAGAAAAGATGGTTGCTTCTATTGAGAGTTATTCATGTGGGTAGAAGCTTGCTGTGTACAACAACTGAAGCACGCAGAAGAGGCATAGCGCATAGAACGAACATGGCTCACAATCACCATTGTATCCCTACATCCTTCCAGTTCAGTAATAAGGTATGAATATATCTTCAAAAATAATTCTTTTAGGGGGATAAACATCGTAAGATTCATCCACTCCATTATGGACCATATCAGATCTTGTAACAAGTTGGTGAAAATGCCTTCAAATTGGAGCTTCCATAAGAATTGAGTACTCATCTGGTAGTTAATATCTCCTGGTTCAAGTTGTATCAACCTTACCAGCTGGACAAAGACATTCCCATCTCTCATCTAGTGGACAACGTTCTAGATTTCCAGCCCCCACTCGACAATGACACCATGTTGGAGGTACAAAATCAATCCAACTATCGTGGAATTATCATTAAGTAAACTACTTAACCAATCTAAATGGTTTTTTCAAGCTAAATTTTCTACTCATTTCCCTCACCTCGTTTCACAAGTGGAGACACTTGTGTCTTCAAACATAGAGGAAATGATACAAATTCCAAGAGAGGAAAACATTGGAGGATAGTAGTGCTATAACACAATAGTGAATTGCATAAGTATCTAGTTTTTATTATTAAAATAAAGGATGTGAAATGGTCAAAGTTAACCACCCCATTTTTGAACTACTTATAAAAAAAGACTCTTGCTATGGATTAAACTAGTTTTTGAGTTAATAAAACTATTCAATTCTGCACTAATTATTCTATTTACATATCAAGGTAATTATTATATATAAGATTGCAAGAATGCTTATGTAGTGCATAGAATTTTCATTCTTTTAGTGAAACAAAGACAAATTGTTGAGACAAGGACCATCCTATATTGTCCACATTAAACATATTTTATAAACCCCTTTACAAGAGATATAACACATGTGGTACCCATCAATTAGTTGACATTTCTAATAGAAGTTGCAATCCCTTCATCCAATATAGTGGTTAGATAGACAAAAAATCAAAACCTCAACCAATTTTAATGTTGAAGTGATTGTAGGGATGGCCACTATGTGGCACTTCTATTGAATCAATAATGGTGTTATTGGTATATCACCCTACATTAAACATTAATTCTTATTTTTTTTATAATGTGATATTAGATGCATGAAGTCGGTCTAAGAAGTTGCACTCCCTATTTTTGTGGTGTAATTATTCATATGCCACATATTGCATGCCTTATATTAGCCTCACTAGGAATGCATGCCCTAAGCTACCAATGGAAATACTAAAATGATACATTTCTTGGCACCATATGTTCTATAGGAAATCTAGCAACACATACTTCTTGTTTCATAACTCTTTCCATCTCTTCATGTTGGCCCTTGGTTATGGAAGCAAGAGAAGATCAAGGAAGAAAAGGGAGAATGCGAACTTCACGGAAGACACAGTGGTTGTTACTGGGTCGAAGTGAGCAGAAGATAAGGAAAGACGACGTGGAGTAAGGAAAAGCAAGCTGTTGAACGAGGAGATTGGGAATGAAAGATAAGAAAGGAAGCAGGATCGTGGACAACTCAGCAAGAAAGAAAAGCCATCGTTGGGTGCTTTGGAGAACCGCGCGAGAAGGAAGGAAAGACAGGCTAGTGGAGCCTTGAAAACGTGGGTCAAGTTGACCTAGGGTTTTAGACACCTAAGGTTTTGGTATCTAGGGTTTTGGACACCTAGGTTTCGGCCTAAGGCTGTCGATGAGCTATTGTAATGTATAAATAAAGGTCTAAAGGACCTGGGTCGGGTTGACACAATATTGTTGTTGACCTAGTTGTATTGTTGATGTGAGTGAGTATTGTATCGAGAGAGAGAAGGGTTGAGTGTGAGAGCCTTCTAGTATTGTAAGATCTTCAGCTGGGTGTGAAGGTCAAGTCCTACAGCTAGGTGTGCAAGAAGGGGAGAGAAAGAGAGAAGAAGAAAGAAGATTTGCTAGTTGAGAGCGCTGATGTAACACCCTGTTTCCCCCAGTTTGTAAAAATAACTAGACTGGCAAAGAACCATGGCAAACTCATAAATGTGAATATGTGATGTAAATGGACCTTGAGGAAAAGGTCAATAAATGTGAATAACATTATGAATTTTATTGCAGGACTTCTGAGAGGGGATGTGCAGAAAAAGAGATCACGATGGCGGTGGAAGGCACCTGGAAAGGTGGCGTTAACTTCCATCGAGAATTAATACCGTATTTGGACTCCACTGGCCCGGAGAACCAAAAGCGGCTCGCTAGCCCCGAATTAAATGTCTCGCAGGCTGGTAGGTAGATGGCTTATTGAGGGATGGGGAGGTGAACCGCCTATCCGTAGAGCCATCATGACTGACCAACGCGAGGGAAATCACGCCACACACAACCTCGCAAGGGGATAATGCGTGGGGTGGAAGCGATGGTGGGGCAGACGTGAGGGGAGGAACTCTGCCATTACGCAGAGTGAGTGATAGCAGAGAGGAAGGATTGCAACCTTCGCTCCTGGTCATTGGAAAATGGAGATGCAGCCTCACAGCATCGTGGTCTCAGCTCGGGGATGGCTAGTGGTAAATCTGTTGGGAGTCGCTAAGCCTACGGTTGGGTGGAAATGAGCACCCCTCTCAGTAGTTGCTTGACCCCTGGT
>ML779125.1:104754-116705 GCA_009831015.1 Picea engelmannii | reverse complement strand
CTAAGAATAGAGAAGAACATGAAGAACATCTTAGACTTGTGCTGCAAGTGCTAAGAGAGAATTAGCTCTATGCTAAATTCAACAAATGTGACTTTTTTCAGAAGCAAATACATTACTTGGGACATGTTCTGTCTGAGGAAGGGGTAGCAGTAGATCCTGACAAGATCAGGTCTATCATGGAATGGCCTACCCCAAAGGATGTCTCATAAATTAGATCCTTTATGGGATTAGCGGGATACTATAAGAGATTTATAAAAGGATTCTCCAAGATTGGTTGTCCAATCACTGCTCTCCAGAAGAAGGGGACAAAATTCCTATGGACACAACAACGTGAAGAAAGATTTCAAACCTTGAAACATCTACTAACCCATGCACCCAAGTTGAAAATCGTTGACCCAGAAGATGACTTCCTTGTGTGAACAGATGCCTGTAAGGAAGGGCTCGTAGGAGTCCTTATGTAGGAAGGAAAGGTGATTTTCTATGAATCCCGAAAATTGAATGAACATGAGGTCAACTATGTGACTCATGATCTAGAACTGGCTGCCATAGTGCATGCCTTAAAAATGTGGAGGCATTACGTCTTGGGAAGAAAATTTGTACTTATGATAGATCACTGTGGATTACGGTATTTGTTCGATCAACCAAAGCTCAATGCTAGAAAATCTAGATGGATGGCCCTCCTTAGCGAATTTGATTTTGAAATCAAACACATTAAAGGGAAAGAGAATAGGGTGGCCGATGCCCTTAGCAGAAGCATGAAAACAATTCACCTGGCAGTGGTGAGTATCTGCGAGATAGATGTCAAGAACAGAGTCAGAAATGCACAAGAAACAGATTCCTTTGTTCAGACTGTGACCCTATACCTATAGCAAGAACCTGCTGGAGAAAAATATGAAGGCTACCAGATGACCGAAGGAGGTCTTCTCACTTATAGAGATAGACTGTACATTCCAAATTATGACGACTTGAAGAGGTTCATTATGGATGAACTACATAAAAGACCATACACTGGTCACCCAGGATACCAGAAAATGATCACCGCCACACGGAAACAATTTTATTGGCCTGGATTGAGGAAAGACATAGACAAATATTTGGCCCGATGCATAGAGTCCCAACAGGTTAAAGCAGAACATCGATACCTAGTTGGACTATTACACCCTTTACCCATTCCAGAATGGAAATGGGAAACCATCTTCATGGATTTTATCACTGGATTGCCAACTTCAACCAAACAGAATGACGCCATTATGGTAGTGGTGGATAAACTGAGCAAGTCTGCTCATTTCATTCCCATCAAATCAACCTGCAAGGTGATAGATATCACCCAAATATTCATGAAAGAGATATTCCGACTGCACGATATGCTGAGAGAGATAATATTTGACAGAGACACAAAATTTATTTCCAATTTTTGGAAATCGCTGATGGCTGGATTGGAGACCAAATTTTTGTTCAGCACCGCCTATCACCCTCAAACCGACGGATAGACATAAAGAGTGAATCAAGTATTAGAGGATATGTTAAGGATGCATGTAATGTATCAACCCAGGAAATGGGAAGACTACCTGCCATTGGTAGAATTCGCTTACAACAACGGTTACCAAGCATCCTTAAAGATGAGTCCCTTTGAGGTCCTCTATGGTAGGCCGTGTAATACTCCAATCAGCTGGAGTAATATTGTAAATATGATTTATTTTGGACCCGACATGCTGAAAGAAATGGAACAACAAGTAGCTCAGATAAAACAAAGTCTGAAGATCGCCCAAAACCGACAAAAAAGTTATGCTAACCAAAAGAGAACTCCAAGAGAGTTCAAAATGGGAGACCATGTATATCTCAAGATTAAGCCCAGAAGGAGTTCCCTGAAAATGGGAGCTTGTGCCAAGTTGGCACCCTAGTATTATGGACCCTTTGAGGTTCTAGATAGAGTGGGACCTGTAGCCTATCGGCTAGCACTTCCTCCCACAGTAAAAGCACATAATTTTTTCCATGTTTCATTATTGAAGAAATATGTACATGATGCTAATCATATAATTGAATGGTTTGTGATCCAGGTGGAACCGGAGGGAGAATTTCTACTAGAACCCCAATGCATACTGGACAGAAAGGAAACCTCGCTTCAGAACAAAACTATTGCACAGGTCAAGGTGCAGTGGAAACATTTTGGCCTAGATGAGGCTACATGGGAAATGGAGGATGCCATGAGACAGGCATATCCGATTTTGTTTACTTCTGTACATGCAATTCATGTTAGTAGATAAGAACATCGAGGACGATGTTCCTTTTAAGGGGGAGGGAATTGTAACACCCTATTTCCCCCAGTTTGTAAAAATAACTGGACTAGCCAAGAACTATGGCAAACTCATAAATGTGAATATGTGATGTAAATGGACCTTAAGGAAAAGGTCAATAAATGTGAATAAAATTATGAATTTTATTGCAGGACTACTGAGAGGGGATGTGCAGAAAAAGAGGCCACGATGGCGGTGGAAGGCACCTGGAAAGGTGGCATTAACTTCCACTGAGAATTAATACCGTATTTGGACTCCACTGGCTCGGAGAACCAAAAGTGGCTCGTTGACCCTGAATTAAATGTCTCGCAGGCTGGTAGGTAGATGGATTAATGAGGGATGGGGAGGTGAACTGCCTATCCGTAGAGCCATCATGACTGACTAGCATGAGGGAAATCGTGCCACACGCAACCTCGCAAGGGGATAATGCGTGGGGTGGAAGCGATGGGGGGGCAGACGCGAGGGGAGGAACTCTGGCATTACTCAGAGTGAGTGATAGCAGAGAGGAAGGATTGCAACCTTCACTCCTGGTCACTGGAAAACAGAGACACAGTCTGACAACATCGTGGTCTCAGCTCGGGGGTGGCTAGTGGTAAATCCACTAGGAGTCGCTAAGCCTACGGTTGGGTGGAAATGAGCACCCCTCTCAGAAGTTGATTGACCCCTGGTGTTATTTATGATAAGTGTTTTGCCTCTGGCATCTTGATATATATATATATATATATATATATATATATGTTTATTCTGATAATTATGCTCATAATCTGTGAATCTGTGAATGATTTCATTGTAAGAATGGCTGTATGGTGTTTTGATCAGTTCTAGTAGTGGTATATTTATATGGAAGGACTACACATGGTTTATGTCCTAATGAATTCGTTATTTGTGTGCGTACTGACCTAATTCAGACTTCACGTCTGGTTTTTGGGAGGACGACATCCTTATATACCTCAGGTAGTACCCTGAGTAAATCTCCCCATAGAAATACCTTCCTTGAAAATCCCATCAAGAACCAGGAATGCGGTTGTGAAGGCATAAGGCCTTAGTAATCCTACATGAGGAGGAACGATCCTCTTGAAAAGCGAGATGAAAACATAAGGATGAAGTAACGAATCGACGGATGAGATCCCGTCAGGAGATCTGTGGTCACTCACGACCATTAGATCGGAGGAAGAAGATGGAGTGTTAAGTACTTTAACCCTGATAGGTATTAATCAACGGACGAGATTTCATCGGGGAATCTGCGGTCACCCACGACTGTTAGATTAGTAGGAGAAGGTAGGGTGTTAAATGCCTTACCCCTTTGTTTTCTTGTGTCTTCGTGGGTAGCGAAGAGTTTAGGACTGTAGATCCCCAAGGTTCATGAGAGTATCTGGACCGTGGATCTTTTCCATGCCCAGGGAGTCGTGGAAGAATGCATGGGTAGGAACCATTATGAGCCGTCAGATCTCGGCTGAAAAACCCGACAACCGTTGGATCTGTCAGGAGCTACTCGAGGGTTAAGACTCCAGTGTATAGGGGCTTTCCATTGTGGAAATCCCGGGATGGATCTGGACCGTCCGTCTAACGGAGGCCACGTGTCAAGAGATCACCCATTTTGGGAAACCGGGAGTCGAGAAATCGGGAGTCCTGTTGATAAGAGATCGAGGCTTTCCATTGTGGAAATCCCGTGATGGATCTGGACCGTCTGTCTAACGGAGGCCACGTGTCAAGAGATCACCCATTTTGGGAAACCGGGAGTCAAGAAATCAGGAGTCCTGTTGACAAGAGATTGGGGCTTTCCATTGTGGAAATCTCGGGATGGATCTGGACCGTCCGTCTAACGGAGGCCACGTGTCAAGAGATCACCCACTTTGAGAAATCGGGAGTCAGGAAATCGGGAGCCTTGTTGACAAGAGATCGATACTTTCCATTGAGGAAATGCCGGGATGGATCTGGGCCGTTCAATGGATGGAGGCCACGTGTCGTAAGAGTTCCCATTTCGGGAAATCAGGAATCGTGGAATCGAGATTCCTGTTGACAAGAGTTCGATATTTCTCCATGGTGAAAACCTCGGGATAGATCCGAGCCATCAGATCGATGGAGTCCATGCGTCATGAGATCTCCCCATTTCAGGAAATCGAGAATCGCAAGATCGGGAGTCCTAGCGATAAGGGATCGGGGCTTTCCTGGGTGGAAACCCCGGAGCAGTTGTGGACTGTCCGATTTAAGGAGGTGACGTGTTGAGAGATTAACCGCTTCGGGAAATTGGGGATCGGGGATTCGGGAGTTTCGTTGACAGGAACTCAGGAATTCGCCTAAATAAATCCCGACCCATAATGACAAGATGATAGTAGGTGGCTGAGTCTCGAGGAACGAACAAGATTCCTTCGGGAAATCTTAGGGTCCGTAACGACCGTCCGATGTGAGGAAGAAATGCCAGTTTTACGCTGGGGCGTGAATGTGCATTAGGGTAAGTAGCTAGCAGATCTGGATGGCCAGTGTCCGCCCGCCTAGATCTATGGCTGAGGATGCATTCCGGAGCCCCATTGGTCGATCGCTAGCCTTGTTGGGGTTCGGTGGTTGCCAAGTCAAACGACTCAACATCACTATAGCGCCGAGGCACGAAATATGTAAGAGGTACTGCGATCATTTGAACTGTGATCATGACCCACGATCACATGGGAACGAAGAGAGAGAGAAAGAGCTAGTTGACGCTGGGCCTCCACAGATACCTAGGGGTTCTGATTCAGTTGAAGACCGGAAAATCCCAATTTAGGTAGTGGGTGTGTGACAACTGACAATAATTGCATGCTTTATCTTAATAAATCATAAGAATAGTTCTGTGGACATAGCCCTAGAGAGAGGGTAAACCACGTATATTTAATGTTGTGTGTGATTGGTATTTTATCTCTGTCATTGATATACTGTGATTGCATTACTGCTTTAGATCTGATAAGTAGATGTGCAGAATAGATCTAAGATGATACGTGATATATGAGCATTTTACCGTTCTTGTGTTAGATCCACTTGACATTTCCTTTGGTTATAGACATCTCTGTCTTGCAACCCCCTCATAGCTACTTCAGGTGAGACTACATCTGCTTCGCATGTGTTTTCGAAAGGGTCAGTAGTTAGGGCTTGTTGGTGCGCTCTTGGAGATAAACCTTGGGTCTGCCCTTGTGCCAACAAATGGTTATGTTGCTGAGACAGGAATATTCTTAAGGGAATGTCAAGGTGGTTTCCATTGAAGACAAAGATTCAAAAGTGGATAGAAGATCAAAAAAAGGACTTCGCTGAAGTCCAGAACAAGAACCCTAATCTTAGCTCAGAAGATTGGCTGGAGAAATATATCTTTACTGATATAAAATAAATTTTCTTTTTAGGAATCCATCATGAGCTATATGAGTGGCTAGGTATATTAGCAGATACCCAGTTTGAGATCCAATCTATACCTCCTGTGGTTTGGATGTCGAAGTTGATCAAGAAGGTCAAAAGAGTTGATAGCGCCATATCACGAGCAATAGATCACTGGTTCAATAGAACCATTGGTGGGTACATCACAGAGTTCACTGTAGACAGAGTAGAGTCATACAACCAAGCTGAGAGATATTTCTTTAAGGGACCTAGATGGAAATTTTTGCATTTTCTGAAGCTGAGAATCAAGATGTTATTTCATGAGAAGAACATATTGAAGATACAATATATTGGTTGGATCAAGAAAGGCTAATGTTCAAGATTTTGGACAGTGACAATGACACAGAAGTTGGACATACGTGCAATGGGAGAGTGTTCTGAAAAGTTCACCTTGCAAACTTGTTTAAGCAAAACTATGGGGAGGAGGGTTTCTACAATGGGGAAGAGGTAGAAATGACAGACTAAGAACATTCAGAACCCACTTGGACAGAGGAAGGAGAAGCTGAAGAGCTTCGTCGAAGAGAACCTAAAACCTCAGAAACTGCATAGACCATCGAAGTAAGTACTGTTACCCCTCCTGTTGATTCAGTAGTATTAAGCAACCAGAGTAATCCCAATCACCAAAGCATCCAGAGCACTGTCAATAGTAGTTCACCACATATTCAGTCAGGAACCCTAGAAAGATCTATGGCAGATGAGATGAGGCTTCCTATCTTTAGGGGAGATAGATCTGAAGATCTTGACCAACACTGGTTCCTATGTGAAGTCGTATGGAATATTAAAAATTTCACCGACGAAGTTGTCAAAATAACCTAGTTTAGTACCACTCTAAGGGATCATGCACTGAGTTGGTACATGAAGCTTGTCCAAGGAATTGCACAGCCTAAAACACTGAATCGGATTAAAAATGCACTGATTGCAGAGTTCAAGAAACCCAAGTCAGAGTCACAATGTATTACAAAGCTAAAAGAGATCAAGAAGAAGGTGGATGAACTTTTTTGGGAATTCAACCAGAGATTCAAGACCTTAACAGGCCGATTGACCTTTCAAATCCTTGACGAGTAGAACAAGGAATGGTTCATTGCTGCCCTTCTACCACACATTAGAGTTCCCCTGATGCAACAAAAGATTTCTTCATAGGTTGAGGCATTGGAGATCGCCATGAAGTTAGAATCATCCCCTATGGGGGAATCCAACTCAGGTATGAGCCAGATCTTGAGTCAACTAACTAGTTTGTCTCTGCAGGTCGAAGATATGAAGAAAGACAAGGGAAAAGACAAAAGAGAAGAAATTTGGTGTGTCATATGCAGATCATAAGGCCATGACAAGGAACACTGCCGTATATTCAATGAATACTTGGCTTCTGGAGCTCTGATCCCTTTGAAGCAAGTCACCTTACCTTGGTGCGAGGTATGAAAAAACAGACATTGCCCTGGTGAGTGCTACTACATGAAAAAGTATTTTCAAACACCTAAAAATTTGTATTGTACATTCTGTAAGTCCGTAGGAAATGATGATATGGATTGTAGGGCTTACGATCTCATGCATGAAATATTGAGAGACATATATAAGATTCAAGGTGAAGTACAACAAGAAGGAAAAACTACACAGTATAACTCTCCTGGGAGAGGAAACTTCAATCCTCACAGTGGATTCAGAGGAAGAGGATGAGAAGGAGGAATGGGTCGAGGCCGAGGACAGATCCTCTATTATAATTGTGCACAGCTAGAACACCTTGCAAGGGATTGTCAGAACCCTTGTACTACTTGCAACTACTGCAACTCATTTGAAGATGTTATAGAATATTGTCCTGTGTTGCTAGCTAAGCTTCAGGAAAGACAGGTACCTCAGTAGAACCCGTAAGTGAAACTGATATATGCTGAGACTCACGGAGAAGACCCTAGATTCACTGTTATAACAAGAGGAGGTGCTATTACAGGAGATGACAGAATGACCCAAGGGAAGACCACAAAAGATTCAGGAATTAGGAAAGCTACACAGAAGACACAAACCTTTGATGCAAAGAGAGAAAGACAAATATTTGAGGAAGCCACAAAAGAATTTATAGGAGACCAAGGCTCTTCATCAAATACAAGACCAGAAGTGAGAGAATATGGAATGCCTCTGGCATTTGATCAGTCCACTTCACCAAAATAAGGCAAAAAGGTAAGCAAGCTCATGGAATTTTTACATACTTGTATTAAGTTGATTTAGGATGAAAGAGATGTACAAGAATTACAAAATTTAATCAGACAATATGAGCTAGGAAAGATAGACCCCTTACTGAATATGGAAGTACACCAAATTGCAAGAAAAAGAAGGACAAATAAGGAATTACATTTGAATGCTCAAATAGGAGAACATGATATAGATTATGTATTCCTCGACTTAGGGTCGGAGGTCAATGTCACGACGAAGCAAACCTGGGCATTGATGAGAAAACTGAAGTTGATCTATTCCCCTATCAGGCTTAGGATGGCTAATAAACAAGATATCAACCCATTTGGACGATTGGAGCATGTCCCCATGGACATAGATGGAGTGAGAACATTTGTAGATTTTGAGGTAATTGAAATAGTTGATGAGAGTTTCCCTTACCCTGCGCTGTAAGGAATTGATTGGGCCTTCAATAACTCTACTGTTGTTGACTTAAATAAGAGACATATGACTTTTGAAAAATATGGCCTTAGGGTCATTGCACCTTTAGATCCAGATGAAGGTCAACGATACACAGAGCCCATCAGAGAAGAAGACTGCACATACGAACTGGAAAACATCTACAAGCTAACAACCAGACAACATGATTACATTAATCCTACAACCAATGGAAACTTAAGCTGGCGAAGTGATAGCACATGTTCATCAGACTCAGAAGAAGCACTGGAGAATTGGAAGAATAAGATGTATGAAGTATCTACAAGAGTATGTGCTAGACTAACTAGAGAAGTTCGCTGGATCAACACAATATTAAGTAATTTATCCACATATGATGGTATAAATCCTTTAGAAACCTTCTTGTCGGACTTTGAAGAGAGTGTACCAACACAACAAATATTATTGGCAATGGATGAGGCCTTGAAAGCCACACCAGAAAGATGGTGGGCGACACACAAAAGTAATATTACAGATTGGATACATTGTCACACCTTGATGACAATGCGGTTCTCAGCACAAACCGGGAGCTACGAAGTAAGGTACATAGATCGAAGCTTCCCGAAGGACCATGTGAGAAGTTGCGAGGAGGCCTAGAGTGACCTTCCGCAATAACAATGGGTGCACAAATTCATTAATACACTGGACACCACCCCTATCAATTTGTACCTTCAAATAGAGCTGCACCTTATCACTACAGATTGGGAAGGTATGACTCAGAATTTTTTTAACTACCTTCTTATTTGAACTCAATACCCGTCAGTAGATCAAGCATTACTGATTGTGAAACATAAATTATTTGAAGAGGCATCTAGCCTCCTTATGGCACAAGAAGAGGACGAATGGACTGCACCTCTCCAGATATTGCAGGGCTTCTACAACATCAATGCCGATGAAGATGATGATCCTAGGAAGGTGAACATCACATAAATAGAGGGCCAAAGAGATGTGGAAAGACCCAGAGTTGAGATACCATTTATTGGGTAGACAATCAAGATTAAGAAGGTCAACATTGGAACATAGAAGACACCAAATATCGCTAATGTCGGAGATTATTGGGATGCTTCCATCATTGACAAGATTACATAATTACTACACGAGTATCAGGACTTGTTTCCAACCAAGTTCACTGATATGAAGGGAATTGAAGGGCCTATGGGAGTGATGAGGATCCCTTTGAAGGCAGATGAAAGACCAGTCAAACAGAAACCCTACAGATTGAACCCAAAATACAAGGAGAAAGTGAAGACTGAACTTGACAGAATGCTGGAAGCAAGGATTATAGAACCCGTCGAAGAGTCAGAGTGGATTAGCTCTATGGTGGTACAAGACAAGAAGACATGAGAGATAAAGATATGCGTAGATCTCAGAAAACTGAAGGATGTCTGTTTACATGACCCCTTCCCTACACCATTCATGTACGAAGTGTTAGATAATGTGGGAGGCCAAGAAGTATATTCTTTTACAGATGGATTTTTAGGATACCATCAGATTCGAATTGCCAAGGAAGATCGACATAAGACCACATTTGCAACAGAATGGGGATCCCACCAATACAGAGTAATGCCATTTGGATTGAAGAATGCCCCAACCATCTTTTCCAGGATGGTGGTTGAAGAATTTAAGGAATTTCTGCATAAATTTTTGGAAGCATATTTTGATGATCGGACTGTCTTTAGTTTATTGAAGAATCATATTGAATGCCTAAGGCTAATGTTTGATAAATGCAGGCAGTGAAAAATTGATTTGAACATGAAGAAATGCATTTTCTTTTCACCATTTGGAGTCCTGTTAGGAAATATTGTATGCAAGAAAGGATTGCTGGTAGATCCATCCAAGATCGCCATTATAGTTGATCTACCCCCTCCTATATCAGTCAAACAGCTGCGCACTGTGTTAGGAAGCACATGCTACTACATAAAGTTCATCAAGGGCTATGCTCATATTACAACGCCCATGGAGAAGCTGTTGAAGAAGGATTGTCAGTTTAGTTGGATAGAAGAATGCCAACATAGCTTCGACACACTAAAACAAAAAATGGTTACTGCGCCCATTCTGGTTTTCCCAGATTGGACCAAGGAGTTTCATGTGCATGTCGATGTTAAGCCCTAATATTGCCTCATTACCCCTTAATTGGGGCATATTATATTAGTAATTTTATTTTATTTATGTCAGCTTTAGGCCATTAGTTGTAATTATACCTCCTAGTCTCCTATATATACCAAGGAGACATTTTCATTTTGAATCATCTTGGACTAGAACATTTAAGTGGGGTAAAAGGAGGTTGTCCCCTCTAAGAGGCTTATTATCTGAAATTATCTCTTTTTCAAGGTGTTGATTACTTTTTCTGAGGTTTTTCTATGCTATATTGATATTTGGTTCTTAACATATGGTATCAGAGCTCAAGGTCTTGGGGTTTTGCTGCTACATCTGAGACACCTTGGAATTTTTGCTATTAATGTTTTTCTACAATGTTTAAGAAGGAACGGCTTGGAGGATATTTATTAAAAGGATCAAGGTACTTTGGGTTCAAATTGAAGCTCCCGAGGCCTTACAATTTCGTAGATACAACCTATACAAGATAGGGTTCTGGAATCATCCTGAACTGAGTCATTGCAGAATTTTCGCTATAAAATATTTTCTGTAAGGTTTCAGACCCTGAAATCCTAATCATATTCACATAAATTAGTAAGGTATCCGTGGTAAAAATTTCAGTTTCTGGGTCATCTTAAATTTGTAGATACACCATGTGTAAGATAGGGTATCTGACTAGTCCTATTGACTAGTCTCAAGAAGGTGTTCCAGGTAAGACAATCATAACTTCTTCCTAGAGTATCCAAATTGAGTGGGACTAGTTTCATTGGATCTTGGACAGTCTGTAGTATTCTTGGTCTGAGTTTTAGAATTTTATATCAATGATTTTGTGTGGGGCACACTATACAAGTGAGATCTCTGGGAAAGGCTAAAACTTGGCAAGTTGTGGGGAAGTTACCATAAATTCCACTTCGCACATCCAATTTTGATCAGACCCGTGGCATTGCAGAGAAGAAATATCAGAGAAATACATAAAAGAATGTTTCATACCTAGAAGGGCTGAAACTTGGGAGATATAATAGAAGAAAGATTATCTAGCAGAACCACCTCAAAATCAAGGTTCAAAAGTGATACTTGGCCAACATGCCACCCAAAAAGGGAACTTCTACACCAAATAAGCCTCCAGACAATCCTACTTGGACTCTTGATGAAGGTGAATAAATGCGTAGGGACATAAATGATTTACAAGAGAAGATAGTAACAAAATATGAACTACAAGAGATGGAAGCTAAGTTGGAGGCAAAGATGGATGGTTTAAAAGAGGAGATCATGGAAGTATTGAAAAATTTCGTAACAGAGAAGACACCTGAAAGTGAAAATGCATCCCATGAAATTCATGATGAGGAAACAAGGAAGGTGAATCAAGAATGGAGAAACTCCAACTTTGGGTTGAAGACCAACCGCGTTCCTAAGATCGATATGAGGAAGTTTGATGACAAGGACCCAATCACATGGATACTTCAGATGGAGCAATTCTTTGATCTACATAATGTGCCACATACACAAAAGGTATGA
>ML779125.1:34670-100602 GCA_009831015.1 Picea engelmannii | reverse complement strand
AATATTGGCTCATTACCCCTTAATTGGGGCATATTATATTAGTAATGTTATTTTATTTGTGTCGGCTTTAGGCCATTAGTTGTAATTATACCTCTTAGTCTCCTATATATACCAAGGAGACATTTTCATTTTGAATCATCTTGGAATTGAAAATTTAAGTGGGGTAAAAGGAGGTTGCCCCCTCAAAGAGGCTTATTATCTGAAATTATATCCTTTTCAAGGCGTTGAGTACTTTTTCTGAGGTTTTTCTATGCTATATTGATATTTGGTTCTTAATAGTCAATGCGTCTTCCATTGCTTTAGGAGCTGTGTTAGCACAATCAGGAACATGAGATATTGACCACCCGTAAGATTTTTCTAGCAGGAAGTTGTCAACTGCTGAGATCAACTACAACACCACTGAGAGAGAAGGGTTAGCCATGGTGTACGCATTATAGAACTTTCACCACTACTTGTTGTGCAAACACTTTAAAATGTTTACTGATCACTCTGCGCTAAAATACCTAGTCAACAAGCCAGTGTTGGGGGGAAGGATATCCAGATGGTTTCTGCTATTTCAAGCATATGATTTTGAGATCCTAGTAAATCCAGGGAGAATGAACAAAGGTCCTGACCACTTGTCAAGGATGGAACATGGTGAAGATCCCACCAGTTTGGAGGATACACTACCGAATGCACAACTACTAGCCATTAGAAAGATCGATGACCACTTCACAGAGATAGTGCAGTTCCTATCAACAGGAATGTCACCTAGTGAGTATACAATTACTCAGAAGAAACAGTTAGTTATGCGTGCTGCAGATTTCTCACTTATAGCTGGACAACTATACAAGATGGGACCTGATGAGATACTAAGGAGATGCGTTACGGAGACAGAGCAACCACTGATCCTTGCCGAAGCTCATGAATGCATTGTAGGAGGACATTATGCAGGAAAAGCAACTGCACAGAAGGTTCTGAGAGCTGGCCTTTGGTGGCCTACCTTACACAGAGATGCTAAAGACTATTCCAGAGCCTGCGATGTATGCCAAAGAGTTGGGAAACCATTTAGAAGAGATGAAATTCCATTAGCACCGCAACTGACCCTACAAGCATTTGAAAAATGGGCCATCGACTTTGTTGGACCTATAAACCTACTGGGAAAGAGCACATGAGAAAGATATATAATTACAACTATAGAGTACTTGACCAGATGGGCCGAGGCAAAAGCAGTTAAGGATTGTAGTGCAGCTACAACTAACTGCGCGCTTCATATTTGATGACATCATAACCAGGTTTGGATGCCCAAAGATCCTTATGAGTGATCAAGGAACACATTTCATCAATAAGACAATTGACGCCTTGACTGAAGAATTTGCAGTCCACCATCAAAAGAGCACACCGTACCATCCACAAGCGAATGGTACAGTTGAAGCATTCAATAAGATTTTGGAAACAACATTAACCAAGATTTGCAGTGTGAACAAGGATGATTGGGATTTGAGAGTACAAGCAGTGTTATGGGCCTATAGAACTACTTGCAAAAAACTAACAATGCAGACCCCTTTCAAGTTGGTATATGGTCTTGAAGCTATTGTTCCAATGGAATATTTGGTACCAAGCCTAAGAATTGCTGCCTTTATAGATATGGATGACCCACACGCCATTCAAGAGAGGCTTGCACAGTTGGTTGAACTAGATGAAGATAGATTCATTGCAGGATTCCTTTAGCAGGTTCAGAAGGAAAGAGAGAAGGCCTATCATGACAGGCACATCATGAAGAAGGCATTCAAACAAAGTGATCTAGTACTTGTATATGACAACAGGTTCATAAAACATCCTAGGAATTTCAAAACACATTGGCTAGGGCCATACGATATCGCTTATGTTACAGAGGGAGGAGTTGCACAACTAAAAATGTTGAATGGAGAATGGAAGGAAGGTTTGGTGAATGGGATTCGACTGAAGTTGTATTATGACAACCAACTACCTTGTAGCTCACAGTGAAAGAAGGAAGAAAAGGGCTTAGGTACCAGGTGCAGTTGAAACTGGGTACCAGACACATAAAAGATAGTCCACACAAAGGTAAAAGAGGAGGCATCGAACATAAAGAAGAGGCTACATTGTGCAGTCTGCATTCGAAGTAAAACAGAGGGATCGGATATGAAGTGCCTCGGGATGAGTCACAGGTGAGTGTTGGGGGCTTGTTGGCCCTTGGTTATGGAAGTAAGAGAAGATCAAGGACAAAAATGGAGAATGCAAACTTCGTAGAAGACACAATGGTTGTTACTGGGTTGAAGTGAGGAGAAGACCAGGAAAGACGACACAAAGTAAGGAAAGGCAAGCCATTGACCGAGGAGATCAGGAATGACAGATAAACAAGGAGGAAGGATCATGGACAACTCAACAAGAAAGAAAAGCCACCATTGGATTCTTTGGAGCACCGCGTGAGAAGGAAGGAAAGACAGGTTGACAGAGCCCTAAAAATGCGAGTCAAGTTGACATAGGGTTTTAGACACCTAGGGTTTTGGTATCTAGGGTTTTGGACACCTAGGTTTCGGCCTAAGGCTATCAGTGAGCTATTGTAATGTATAAATAAAGGTCTAAAGGACATGGTTTGGGTTGGTATGATATTGTTTTTGACCTAGTTGTATTGTTGATGTGAGTGAGTATTGTATCTAGAGAGAGAAGTGGTGAGTGTGAGAGCCTTTTGGTATTGTAAGATCTTCAGCTGGGTGCGAAGGTCAAGTCCTACAGTTGGGTGTGCAGGAAGGGGAGAGAAAGAGAGAAGAAGAAATAAGATCTGCTAGCTGAGAGCACATAAAAGAACTGTATGCTTTATCTTAATAAATCATAAGCACAGTTCTGTGGACGTATCCCTAGAGAGAGGGTGAACCACGTATATTTAGTGTTGTGTGTGACTGGTATTTTATCTATGTCATTGATATACTGTGATTGAATTACTGCTTTAGATCTGATAAGTAGATGTGTAGAATAGATCTAATCTGATTAGTGATATATGAGCATTGTACCATTCTTGTGTTAGATCCACTTGACATTTCCTTTGGTTGTAGACATCGCTGTCTTGCAACCTCCTCATAGCTACTTCAGGTGAGACTACATCTTCTTCATAGGTGTTGCCGAAAGGGCCAGTAGTTAGGGCTTGTTGGTGCGCTCTTGGAGCTAAATCGAGGGTCTTCCCCTGTGCCAACACTACACTACAACCATCGATGCCCCTATAATTTTCAATTCTTCAGCTCAAAATGTTAAAGAAACCCTATAGTAATCTTGCATAACATAAATTGGAAAGTCAAACTCATGTCTTCCTCTCTCCTTCTAAAAGAATTATAATGCTAAATTTATAAGGATCCCAAAACAATGCCAGGAAGATGAAAAACCATGTTTTTAATAGGTCAAAGTCCAAAATTTCTGTGAAATACACTTTATTTGAATGAAAAATTTTCAAGCATACTCTTTGTGGTTGCTCTCATTCATATAAGTACCATGGTATATTAGAGCTTATAGGTTGTCATGAACCACTTCTTGTAATCAATGCGAGATAGTAATTTTTGTATAGAGAGGTATTTATGCCAAAGAAGTAAATCCAAGAAATGCAAATGTTAAGTATATTAGACTTAGTGATGAGAAGTTTTTAGGAAGACATGTGAAAGGAGTACTATGGAGCACTGCTAAGAAAATATTTTTTATTTTTTGCACAAAGAAAGGGGGGAGTTTTTAGTATAACTTATATACCAACTTAGGTCCATATTAAATTTATATCTATCAAGTGTAGAGAGGGATAGAATCCCTTGAGGTGAAAACCGTTTTTAGATAGAAAATTTTGAGAAAATGCTTAGTTGATTTTTTAGAGAGAAAAATTTGAGCAAATTTTGACGATTCAATGTAGTGAACAACTTAGTCGAAAATGATCAACTTTACAAACAATCCAACCCATGTAATATAATGAAATCAATGTACTTTGGATTCTAGGAAACTTCCCCAACCTTTGGATTTAACTTGATCAAGTTGGAATTTTGAGTCCATGTTACCTTTTGCTATAGATTCTTATGCACACAGGCCCAAAAAAAGTTGGAGAAGTAGGAATTAAATGACCTCTCGATTCAAATTCTCAACATCTAGGCGTTTGCAATTGGAGATGTTTTAATCATGTGACTTTTCTCTTTGTGATTACAATTCTTTTAATGTGATCATGACCTCAAACCATTTAATCGATTCATTATTCATTGCCTCACAACTAAGCTCCTTTATCGACATAATGATTTCTCTACAAATCTATCTAATCAGTTGCTTCAAATAGTGAGAAAATGTTTTTCATGTAGCCTTTATCCATTGTACCAAAACTGAAATTAATGCACAAAACAAAATAATAAAATTTATCCACTATACAGATACTGAAATAAATTCATTATACTAAGAAAAACACAATAAACAACTTAGTAAGAAATTATAGACTTTACGAACATTGAAATATATGCTATATAATGAGATCAATGCAGTGAACAACTTATTTTATGAGAATGTACAAATGAATTTTCAATTTAAATCATTAAGGAATATAGAATGCAGATACTATCAGAAATCAAATCCCAAACCTCAACTTTTTTTCTATTTCATACTTGTTTAGTCTCGTCGATTTTCCATGATCACGATCTTAGACCATATAATTGATTGGTAATTTTTTGTCTCACTAATAAATTTCTTTAGTGGGCATAGTGATTTCCATACAATCCTATCTAATTGAAATCATTTCAAAATAGTGAGAAAATATTTTTCATGTAGCTTTTATCCATTGTACAAGCAATGAAATCAATGCTCAGAACATAATAATCAAATTTATCTATTGAATAGACACTAAAATCAATGCAATATACTAAGAGAAATGCAACAAAGTAGTCTATTATGTCATTCTTTTGTCTGAATGTTTTCTATAAAGTTTTAATAATTAATAAATTCTATTGATGATTGTGGGAGATTCTCCTATTCCTCTAAAGTCTCTTTCACCGTACAAATTTATCAAATCATACTTTACAATGTTTAAATATGTTGTCAAAGTTGAGCACTATTAAAGTTTTGAATTGATAATTTACAAACCCTTTAATAATGTTAGGCCAAAAAAAGTTGCTTATTGGGATTGTGAATTGTGTGAGAATCTTCTTTGTCCTAATGCTTGTACTAAAATTATATTACTGTGCATCCCAAAGACAATTAATTTGGTGAATTTCAAATTGTTGCATTAAAAATATTGTAAAACTTAAAATTTGATGACAAATTCAAGCATAGATAACATGATCATGTAAAGATACAAGATATAGGCACAAAACATGCTCTCATTCAAGGGGTAAATAAAGGCAACACTCCATGTCTCTTCCATGCTTACACTTTTATATTATTGTTGTAGTTTTCAAATTTGGTTGGAAGAGATTGTGATCATTTGCATATTCATATTTCATATTATATGTTGTGGTTTGTGTATCTCTAAAATTTCACACTTATGGAAGATGGCCACCCACATTTTTTCTAGTATACCTTGAGTGCATATGTACAATATCATTTGCAAGACTTTGGTACTTCTATATTTGGTTATAATTTAAATAGTGATGATAAATTCAAGGACATAGATCATGATCATTGTTATCACCCAATCTAGCACTTGTGCAAATCCTTCACAAGACACAACACAAGTGCAACATATGGAAGCACTCTCCACTATCACCTAATCAATTACTTCCCTAATTTTAGTGAAGGATTGAGATTCAACACAAGGGAGGCTTCCATAACAACCTATGTTGTGGATAAATTCGTAAATTCCGACATAAACAAATCTCCCTAGTTCAAGAATCCGAAACTAGAACAAAACATAACAATATAAATTCCTTTCCTTAGATTTTAGAATTGAAATACAAATAGATAAGTAGATCATAACTTTTTATCCGAAGTTTGATTTCATTAATTGAAGCTACAAATTCGATTTCAAAGTCTTTTTCTATAGATCTGTGTATGAATAAAAAAGAACTAGAATTGAAATACAAATAGATAAGTAGATCATACCTTTTTATCGGAAGTTTGATTTCATTAATTGAAGCTACAAATTCGATCCCAAAGTCTTTTTCTATAGATCTGTGTATGAATAAAAAAGAACAAGTGAAAGTAACAATACAACACATATTTCGATAAATCTATGTAGATGGCCAAGGAAAAATACAATACAGATGATATACAAACTTTATAAGAAAGGGAAAATATACAACCAAGCCTTGGCATTGAAAAACTCCTTCCAATAGTTCAATGCTTCGATACCCATGCAACCTCCATGAATTCCATCACCATCTCTTGAGCACTTTGGCACCATTAAATATCTTAGAGCCAAAATGAGACTCACAATCTCTCAATCACAAATCAAAATCTATTCTCAATTCACCATTAATTAATTACTCCCCACTTGTTATTCTAATTATCATTTCCCTTTATAAGATGCCTCCATTTATAGATTGGAGAGGAGTTCATGAGGATATTAGGATGAGAGGTTATGATCTCACTAAATCAAGAGAGACATGTGAGATCCAAACCGATCGACAAACAACTCATCATCAAAACTTCTCTTCTAGAAGCTTCGATAATTTCTTCATTTTTCCCAGTACAAAGGTGGTCACACCCTTAAAATGAAACAAACAATGACATTGTCACACCTTCTAGTGATGCATCATGAAACAAGTAAAGTTGTCGAACCTTGCTAGAAAGCAACAAACAACAATCTTGAAAAACATAGTTTTTGAAGTATTTCCTCAAGTTTTGCATATTGCCAAGAAAGGTTCTTCCAAATTCTTTAGGGATTGTGACAATATTCATTCAAATTACAAGATATAGGAACACATCATCAATGTCATCGACGTGATGAAAATAATGTGTAACAGAATGCCCCCCAAAGTATGAAGTTAGAAACAAAGTAATAGATGAAATATTTTTCTATATGGGTAGTTTAAACAAAGAATGCATCGGTTGGAGACTTGCCAACAACACAAGGACATTGCAATACAATGTTATATCATCATTGATATTGGCATTCCCATACTCAGAATAAAAATGATTCTAAGCATGGCCGCTGAAAAATACACTGCAGATCCATGATCGTATTTACTAATGATATGGCCACCAGAAATACAACGTGGATCCATATCACCATGATTTCAATGGATTCATATCCACGAGAATATACACTGTGGATCTATGAATTATAATAGTAACATAGCCACAGACCAATACAATGTGGATCTATGTGACAACATTACTCCAATACTTTCTATCGCAACCTGGGGAAATAAATATTCAAAGGAAGTTCCCCAGGGTCTTCATCTCGTCTTCAATTCCGAAGTATGATTCTAACCATGTGAATAAATGTCTTGATGTCGAACATGGTAGAAACCACTTGATTATCGTTCATTGGTGTATATCGTTAACAAGTGCGAGGGAAATCACCATTAATGTCAATGACCTTCAAGGTACTATAGTACATCCTTTCGAATGTGAATTGTTGAGTTGAAGACAAACATTCCAGAGAATATTTTGATCAGAGATCAATGATGTAAAATATATATCAAAATCAAATATACCTTCCATTGAGGCATGCAGGTTCCAAGGTACTAAAATGCTTCTAAATCAGCTTCCTAGATGATGTTTTGGCGTTGATAGGAAGTGATTGGTCACAAGAGGACCTTGATGTATCCCTCATCAATGACATAAAACAATTACAAGATTTGTAGTAAAAGTACAGATTAATTCTAGGACTGAATTAGGGATGGCCAACGAGATAGGAGGCCTAAAGGAATTCGGAATTTTGCCAACACAATAGAAGGATTCTTGGTTGAAATTCTATCGAATAGTGACATAAAAAAGGTTTTGGCGGGACTGACTCAAAATAGAAGATCATAAGGAATTTTTTTTCAAAAAGGGTATGATCGACAAGAGACAAGTGGATTTATAAACTTTGACACAAAAGTTAAAAGATGTCATGTTCAAGAGATAATGCTACCATTAATACAGATTCAATTATATATTCCCTTCCCAAATTCCCCCCCACCATGCTTGGCAATTACCTCATTATTTTAATGAGATTGAGGAGGATAACAAATGCTCATTGTATAATCTTTTCATTCAGAGAAGTCCCTCGAAGTATGTTTAAAGAACCCTGGGAAGGAGTGGTTCGGTCCCATATGGGTCTTCCAATGTAGGTCTTATGAGTCCAGAGGGAGGAAACTCGGTCGTTTTTCATATTTAGAGAGTTTGAAAAACAATTAAAGAAAACTTACCAAAAAGAGTCCTTTTTTGTAAGTTTAGTCTCCCAAGCCTGAAAAAGTATAAAACAAGTCAAGGGAGAACTATTCTAGTGAACACTCATGTATTCCTAGAGCATACCTTTTTCGTAATTAATCTACCCGGCCCGAAAAATGGGTAAACTTATTTTGAATAGTCGCTCCTTCAAAAACAATCATGATGCTTTAAATTGTTTTATGAGTGTGAAGGAAGCAAGTTCACTCGAAAATATTTTCATGTTTAGGGAGTCTGAAAAGAGGTTAAAGGCGACACCAAAGAGTTCCCAATGTAATGTCCAAAGTTTTCGAATGGGACCCATGGATAGTTGGTAGTTTTCCCTTATCTTGAGAAGCTAGCATCTTAACTCCAACATGATAACCAAAAGCTGGATACATGCCCCCCCAAGCTTTGTTTCATCTACCGACTCTTCTCCTATCGTTGATTTCTATACCCAATAGACTCATGGTTACTAACAGGAAAAAAGTTCACCAGAGAGGGAGGAAGAAAAAGGATCAAATAACCGAGGTGGATGAAATTAATATTCATTTACAAGTCATAATATAAGACTCGACTCAACAATAGAGGTGACTGTTTCATTTTTTAACGAGATTAACGCAGGAAAAGAACTATGCTCAGTGATCAGTTTCATTTTTTAATGAGCTTGACACAAAAATGGGAACTTTGCTCGTAATCGGATTCAGTTTTTAACAAGCGTGAAATCGAAAATAAACTAAGCTCTTAGACCTGTACTTGATCATGGATTCCAAGAGAACAAATCTCTGGAAGGAATACATGTCAGAGGACAAACCTCGGTCATGGATTCCAAGAGATATTCGCTAGATGGAAGAACAACACTCTGGAGGGAATACATGTTGAGGGGCCGCGATAGGTGTACGGAGATAAGACTCTAATATCCATATCGAAGAGATCACCATGTAAGCTACTGGATCTAAGTCAGAAGAAGGGAGAGATTCCTTCTCATTCAGAGTTGAATGCATGGGATAGGTTGCCACATAATTGACCTACGACGGGGTGGATGACGCTGGCATGTAAGGACCATTTAGGGAAGTCAGATGGTTAGCCATCATATGAGGTCCAATGAATGAAACCTGGTCTATGGTTACTATGTTTCCATTATGAGGGAAACACATCACATGAAATACTGTGGACACACGAGCTTTCATGGAATAAACATAGTCTCGCCTAAGGAGTAAATTAAAGTCCAAGGGGTCATGGACTACCATCACATCAATGTAGACCATTCCCGCCTGCAAAGTAAGAGGAAACTGAGGTAGGATCCCCAAAGGTTGACTAACCCTTATGTTAAAATCCAACATATTCTGATTCATCGACACAAGCTGAGCTAAACCAAGAGCTTGCCAAGCATTTGAGGATAGGACGCTAACAAAATCTCCCTCATTTATTATAGTGTTAGGAATATTCCTACCAAAAAGCTAAACAATGATTTGGAAAGGCATGTAAGAAGGAAGACAAGGTTCCGTTAGAGCATTCCAATAAATGGTAATCATATTTCTTATAGGAGGTGCCATTAGAAAGGGTGGAATGCCCCCTTGTACGGAGGAATATGTAGTAATAAGAAATACCTGAGTGACATTTTCACTCTTCGAAGGAGGAGTAGGATCGATTGATTAGGAAATAAAATCGATCACTTGGGTTTCACTCTTCAAAGGAAGAGTACGATCGACAAATAACGAAATTGGATCAATCACTGAATCAACTGGATCAATGGAGGATGAAACCATATTGACCGTTCGATCAACCAGACTAACCAAGGAAATAACCAAGTTGACCATGCTGAAGTCACTCTTCAAAGGAAGAGTGGGATCGATCAATGATTTGATGTGACAAAAATAATGTGTAACAACCGCAAAGGATCCTATAGCAAGTCAAATCTAGTCTATGGACCCCTATCTTAGTTACTCAAAATTACCACCACTTAGACTAAGGTTATCAAAGCAAGATTAAGGTGATTTTATGCAATAGTTTCCATATTTGTGTGTCAGGTATTTCAAGACAATAAATGATAACTATCAAAGTAAAATGAGTAAAGTGAATTTCCAAAAACACTATAAAGAAAAAAGGAAACCATGGTTGTCATAAATGCGCAATAATAGATGGTTTACTTTAGAAAAACAACAAGTTATGAAAACATAAATATAATAGTCCTAAAATTGATAACAATGTTATGAAAAAAAGATGAAATACAAGCTAAGGCTAACACATTAAGTAAACAATGCTTGTTGAAAAGTAAATTTGCATTAAACAAATCTTAATTATGCAAGACGTTAATCGCTAGTTGGATGAAAACTACAACAATGATGTAAGAAATGATGTCTAAGAGCTATTATAAGGTAGTAAAGGTTATAAAACCTATACGTTAGGATACAAATGGTTGAGGAAATAAGATGAAATGAAATAAGACCTAAAACTAGCATAATACATCAAAGGATGAAGATAATTAGTGTTTAAGTCACTTGCAATGGGAAAAAGACTAGGGTCCTCTAGCTTCCTTGGACATATGAAGTCAAGAATGCTACTTCTATGGAGAGAAAAGGCAAGAGAAAGACTTAAGAAACAAACCCTAGGGTATTTCACTACAAACCCTAGGTGTTGATCCTTTAGGAAGACAATTTAAGGTGGTTCACTACAAACCCTCAGAGGTCATCCTGTGTCTTCTAAATTCCTTTTTCAAGAGATCAATATGGATTATGGTAAAAAAATTGGAGTAATCCACTACAAAACCTACAACTTTAACCTACAATAATAACCCTAGAGTAGTCCACTACAAACCCTAGAATTACCCGTATGTCTTTCAAAAAGCTCAAAATAAATGATAACAAGGGGAGGTAATCCACTACAAACCTCCCTAGGGTTTCAAAACAAGAGTTTATCCAAGATAATACAAGGTAGCATGCAATTATCACCACGTTGATAAAACAATTTACTTAATACACCAAGAATAAACCACGAGAGACTTGAAAAAAACACTTACTAGTCAAATAATTGAGCATGAAAGAAACCCTAACATGAAATCATCCTCAAGAAATTTGAAAAGAATTCACTAGATCATCTCCAAGAAAGTGCACACAAGTACTCCATGATGAGAAATAAATATAAGAGACAAGTGTATTAGTTCTCCACAATATGACTTATGATTTGCAAATTTGGAAACCATCCTCTATAAATATGAGAAAATCCTAGCACCTAATCTCTCTAAAATCCCCTAAAATATAATAAATCCATGATACAAAGTGGATAGGTCTCAAGACGACCCCAAAAATAGCATCAAACATAAATATAAAATGATAATACATCAAAATTTCCTCTAAAAGTGTCATGCATGTCAATGTAGTATGCCAAAAGAGGGTGATGTCATCTCCTCAAGGGGTATAAAGTCTCTAAAAGTCACATCAATCCCCAAAACGTGAAAAGCATCATGAAATGTCACATCCTCTCATCAATAGGGTCACATCTCAACCAAGTGCCATCTTATCACCCATGTGCTAGGTCGGCCCAATGCAAAGTAATGTCACTCCAATCATGATATCATCATCTAAATCTCCAACATCCTAGGTCAAAAGGACAATGTCATGCATAATAAGGGCTCATCATCCCTCTAAAGGGGCATACAATCCTCGTCAATTTCCATAGCATCCAATCAAATCCTAATGTCCTCAAGGGATGCAATGTCCAAGCTATGGGGATTCTTTCCCTTTGGATGATCCACAACTAGATATATCTACAACGTCCAAGGTATAGGAGGTGTGAGAAGGTGTCCAAAGGTAGGCCAAGTCATCAAGGAACCAAATCTCAACATCAAGGGTCCAACATCATTTTTACAGTGCACAACATCCTGGGTACAAGCACAAGAACGTCCCTCACAAGACCATTTCCAGGGGTGCATCTTCATCAATCAAGGCTTATATAAGTCAAGTGAAACCAATCATCATGGATACAAGAGTCATTAGAATCATAAAAATTAATCCACAACTTAATAAAAAAGCCACATAAGCAATTCTCATTAGGTATCTTCTTCAAATTTCACACTGCCTTAAGTCTTCATGCAATTTTCCAAGTTTATGTATGGGAGGACCATCATAAGATCCTATTAGGTGTGTTAGTACCCAAGTAGAGGAACTCATCATAGTGTAAGTATAATTAAATGATGTGAGATGAGGTTTACTTCATAGTCATGGTTTCATTAACATGCAAGGCCACATGTGGGTTCATCTCCATGATCACCTTTGTAGAGGGAGCTCTTGGTGCTTGAGTTACCCTAATTTCCTCGATAGTGTGAGTATTCCAAACCCCTTCTTTCCTTTTGATATTCATTTATTTCTTTGTAAGCCCCCTTTTCAGGTTCAAGCTTTTATTTTTATTGGGATTCAATTAATTCCTTTTAATTTGATATCCATTTGGTGCATTAGGACTTGGAGTGATCGCCTCATAGCGAGGGGGTAGAGCTGAAGCTATTCTTGGATTTTGATTTATCATTTATATCCCATTGTTATTTTTCATTTTGAATTTACAACATGCTTTTAATATTATTTCTTCCTAGTTGCATAAACCTCAAACATTCTAGCCCCTTCTTCTCATAGGAAGACAAAGGTACAAACCTTTTTAGGATACATGTAATAGCCATTTCCAAAAGATAGGATAGTGGAAGGAATCAATAAAGTTTTAAGTATGAAAAGGAATGATATGTTACCCCTATCAAGTCTTCCCAATATTACCTCTTTTCCCAAAGAGTGACAATGTTGGACTATGACACAAATGATGGCTACCAAGGTGAAACAAGGAAAAAACATAACTTCCAAGAATCATGATCCATTTTCTAACTTCTACCCATGATCCTCACTTAAATTTCTAATGCATTAAATGTAACACTTTATATGAAACAATGACTAGTGTACCTCATGTGTTTGGGCTGTTAAAATAATAGGTGTTCTCGTTTTACCATAGAAAATATCTCAATATTGTCACCCAACCATAGGCACACAACCACCCTCGAGCATCATAACCTTGAAAAATATAATAATTTCGGAAGAAGTTCCAAACACAACAAGTAACGAAGAGATAACGTATCTCTCTCTCCAATAAAAACGCACCAAACATAGAGTCCACAAACCAGAAACGAAGACCAAACATCTAGTTGCAATAGCTGCAGCTGCACTCCTTCTTGAAACTTGCACACCACTTGAATTGTGTGAGTTGTTAATGAGTGAATGACCAAATGAGCTCAAGCGCCCTCTATTTATAGTGCTCTTTTTCACCAGTCCAATCGACTTCTTCTTTTAGAGGCTAATACTTAAATAATAATTCTTTTATTGGGTTGACATGTCTTCTAGGGTTTCTACACATATGTTTAGGGTTTCTCTAGCTTCCCTAACATTCTATTATAGTCAGAGGTTACACATGGAGGTTAATACCTCTCGCAACTACCGTAACATTAACACTCCCTCCTAGCTAGGGAGGTATTTAACGGTAATGGTCTTGAGCACAAACACACCATTCTGTTGGTAGCATCATCATAACCACACAAGCTATGTCATGATCACATAGATAAACTCACGAGCAACATCACCACTATAAGTATCATCTGATAACATCAACTGCATCATCTATCGAGGTCATACTCCATCTGAGTAATCGAGCATGATGATGAATACGTCACTTACTCAACAAAGTGATACACGGACCATTATTTTATTCTGGACATACATACTAGAAGAATACTTGTCCCAACATCTGCTGAAATCCTTGCAATGAGATACAAGGACCATTATTCTAATCTAGACCTATGTCCTAGAAGAATGTCAGTCCTCCCAGATGATGAAATCCATACCATGGGCTACAGAGACCATTCCTACAGGAATGTCAGTCTCAAACTATTTTCTAATCAGGTCATATATACCATAGAGATCAATCTCTACCCATATGCCTTAAAAAATATTGGTCCCATATCAACCACCCTAATTGGGACATCATGTCCTTAGGGAGTAGACTTTTCAACCTAATTGGGACAATATAGGTGCCTCGGGAGAATGTCAGTCCTGAACTATTTTCCTAATCGGGCCACAATCTCTGCCTTAGGAAAATACCAGTCCATGATACGTCAACAATCTCTCAACCTGGACCATTCTCCACAAGGAGAATGTTTTTCCACCAACAATCTGTTCTACCTAGACCATTCTCCACTTGTAGAATGTATGTCCACCAACACACTGACTATCCATCTAGCTAGCAATCATCTCCAACACTAGTGGTAGTCTCCATGAAAATCAGATAGTATCATACAACTACTACAATTCCAATAGAACATAATTGTGCTTATCCATAGTAGTGCACAACTACTTCCCAATGGTACACAACCACTCCTAGTAGCACACAACTACTAACCAGTGACACACAATCATTACTAGTGGAACACATCCACCACAGTAGCATAAAACTATTTTCTAGAGACATACAGTCTCCATAACAAACAAATCATATCATCTGATATCATCCTGCATCACCTCTAATCCGTACTAGCATGGTGCGAATGCATCATATCTAAGTTGTACTAGTGTGATTCAGAGTATCATCTACATCATCTCTAATCCGTACATCATGACATAACTAGCATGATTCAAATGCATCATATCTAAGCTTTATGCCACCTCTAAGCTGTACTCACATGGTGTAGATCAATGCCTCACCTTGTCATCTCCAATATGTATGATCATCTCTAAGATGTACTAGCATGATGTCAATACATCATATCTACACTATATGCCACCTCTAATTTGTACTCGCATGATCATATCTAGCATGACATGAGCCCCCTGCATCATCTCTAAGATGTATGGTCATCTCTAAGACACACTGGCATGACATATCTAACATGATATCAATACATCATATCTAAGTTGTATGCCATATCTAAGCTGTACTCGCATGGCCATATCTAGCATGATGCAACTCACCAACATCGTCTCTAAGTTGTACTAGTGTGAACATAACTATCATGATGCAAGCATCATATCTAAGCTTTATGTTCAACTCTAAGTTGTACTAGCACGATGCTCCTCATGACATTGTATCAACAACTCCAACCATCTGTATCATATCTAAGATGTACTAGCATGATCATATCTAGCATGATGCAAACATCATATCTAAGTTGTATGATCATCTCTAAGTTGTACTAGCATGATACAGATCCGCAACTCACTGACAGTCCATGATGCCACATATTAGTGCTCCCCCCCAACCGAGGATGCCATCTCCTCCCTTTCAACAAAGGGAGAAATATCCACGAGCCCCAACTTGTCCCTCAAGTATCCAAACTTTATCTTGGAAAAAGGCTTCGTCCAAATATCTACAGTCTGATCATAAATGGAGATATACTGGAGAACCAATTCTCCCCTCTGGACTATAGTACTTGATCTCAAAGTGCTTCAACCTGTCATGGAACACTGGGTTCTCTAAGATATTCACAAAGCTTTGGTTATCACAATATATCACGGTCGAATCCAACACCCGACCAAATAGTCTAGAAACCATCTTATGGAGCCACACTGCTTGTGTAAAAGCATAACAAGCTGCAATATACCATGCTTCTGTAGTGATGAGTGCAACTGAATTCTGTTTCCTACTATCCCATGATATCATAGAAAAACCCAAATTGAAACAGAGTCCAGAAGTACTCTTTCTATCTTCCACACTGCCTGCCCAATCTGAATTGGTAAATCCATGAAACTTTACTTCACTGTTTGAGGCATATCTCAAATCATACATTATCGTCCCATGAAGATATATCAAGATATGATTTGCAGCTATCCAATGCTCATGTCTGGGTTCCACCTGGAACTAACTCACATGTTCACAAGAAAGCAAATGTCTGGCTTGGTATTTATGAAATATATCAATAATCCAATCAACTATCAGTACAAGGACGAGTATACTAGATCAGAATCAGAGTCTCTCAACTTACTCATATATATTATCATGGGAGTTGCCATGGATTTTCAATCCATCATCCCAAACTTCTGAAGGATCCTTACAACATACTTCCCTTGCTCCAAGAATATTTCACCACACTTCTTCGATACTTCTAGTCATGATACCAAGATCCTTTATATCAAATTCCGAGGTTAGCTATTTCTTAACACAGAATAGTGAGAGCCTCCACACCAAGCTCTTGGAGCTTGCTTGAGTCCATAGGTCTTCTTTAATATTAATACATGGGTTTCTCTCTGGTGTACCTCAAAACCTTGAGGTTTCTCTCTATATACCTCTTCCTCAATTAATCCATTGAGAAAGACGGTCTTTACATCCATCTGATGTAAACTCCAACCCATGGATGCTACTAGAGATATGATGGATCTAGTAGAGGTGTATCTGGTGTCTTGAACAACCATCTCATCATGGTCTTCTCCCTCCTAATAGGGGAACCCTCTAGCCACAAATATTGCCTTGTATTTATCGATACTTTCATTCATTGCATGCTTGACTGCTTCCTCAAAGGTGGAAGGTTCTATAACTAGAATATGGTTTTGACTTATTGATTTCTATGAAATTTCTATATGGAGCACCATACTTCTCTACATCTTGAATGATCTTAAGAGCCCAAACTGGTCTTCCCCTCTTAGTATTATCTTGGTGTGGTTCTTCAAATCTCCGTGGTTCTTCCATCTCTGATACAACATTCTTACCTCTCTCTGCATTTGCAATCCTAGGATCTACAAGATATTTATCATGGACCTCATCATGATCCTGGCTGCTTCAACCCACAGATGCGTTGGTAAGTCTTGATCATGGATTATGGATTTTACTGCTTCCGTAATTGAACAATTATTTCTTTCTTACACACTATTCTGTTGAGGATTATAGGAAGTGTTGATCTCCCTCCTAATCCCATCCTCTCTACAGAATGCCTTGAGATCACCTGAGGTGTACTTTCCTCCATTATCAGACCTCAAGATATTTAACTTCTTTTTAGATAAGATTTCCACAAGTGCTTGAATTTCTCGAACTTACTAAATAATTTTCCCTTTTGCTTCCAAGAAACAAAAGCAATTTTTATGTGAGAACTCATCAATACATGAAACATATTGTACATACCCATTTAGTGAGAGGGTTGAAATGTATCTAAGTGAAGGATATCCAAAAATCCTTTTTCTTTTCATGCTTCCTTTATAATTGATACTTGGTCAGACCATCTGATTCACCATTGATGAAGTTATCTGCTCCATTCTTTCAACCGTCATTGTAGCTCCCTCCTAGAGCTATCAACTATGACTTGCCTGAAACAAGAACAATAACAAGGAAAATAGCAGACAACATTCTTCAACACTCTTCTAGTGTTGTGATCAATCATTCTTTCATAGTAACAAACTTGTAACAAACAAATATATCTCCATGGTAGCCTTCATGGAATCTTGTAAGATAACCTGCCCAAGACAAGAACAATAAAGAAATTTCCAATATAATAAAATTTTCATAACATTTCTATGGTAACAAGAATGAATAACAATTTCATGGTGATCATCATAGTATGACCAAGGTGACTTGCTCGGGAGAAAAACAAGAAATATCTCTTGTTGGATTTTTGTATTCTACTGGTTAGTTTTAATTTATCCTTCATCTGCTCTGATCCTATCTTATTGTCCTAGATTGACCTAGGTTCATATTTATTAAGATCCCAACAAAATCCCTTTAAAACTATTAACCCCTCTGGTAAACTAGAAGGAAACACAACACACAGAGTGTACTGTGCAGTCTCACCCGAGATAGCTCTATGGGTGGCTGCAATACTCAGGTGTTTGCAATCTGGGAATGAGTGGAGATCTATGGTTATATCTTGTAATATTTGTTTATTCAGCGTAACCTTTGATTATAGCAGTTATTCCATTCATGTATGTGAAATCTTATATCTAACAAGTCACTTGATTCATTCATCTAACATTCAACACTTAACAACAATAAAGACACATACATTCAATCACATAACATAGGTGTTCCTGTGGTTCACCCCCTCCTGGGATATGTCCACAAAGATCTAGCTCTCAAGCTATTTATTATGGTTTAGTAATATGTCACGCTGCACGTGTTTACAATCTTGAATCTTACACCCTCAATCGACCCCTCTATCCCTGCAAGGCTAACTAGATCACACTGGGCTCCTCAACCTGCGATCTAACCCTCGGGATTGAGCCACTCACTGCTTATCTAGCTCACCATCATACTGACTAGTACAATTCTTACAACTCTCTGCCATTTCTCATCCTCTCCTTCTCTCTTCCACTCCTTGTTCTCTCCTCTCTTTCTCCCTCCCTGCTCCTTCTCTCTAAGTAATACTTATTTATATTCTTGTCTCATCAGCCATTACAATACATTGCAAAAACCCTAACCCTAGCGTGGTTAGGTATTTCTTGCATGCTTCCTTCGTACATGCCAATTTTCCTTTCCAACTATCCTTTCTTCCTTTGATGCTTCTCTTCCCAAAAATAGGATTTTTCCCTGACTGGGTCTGTGTCCAACAAACCCCCAACATTGACATGTGGCTTGTCCCGAGCCACCTAAGCTATGTGTGCTTCTTCAACAACTCCTGCGAGAGAATGTAACTTGTCTGTGAGTTCCCTTCCTTGTGTTTGAGCGTACGCGGTCTTTTCTCTGAGCATGTCCAATACTTGTTCTGTAATCTCTTCGCTGATCATCTCTGTGCACTCTGTCTGAGTTTGTGCCATGTTCTTCTTTTCCTCCTCTGCCTACACAATGAATTTTGCTGCTAGCTCTTGGAGAGGTTCCATTTGATCTTGTCGATCCTTCTCCTGTGTTTGTGCGACTATGAGATCTTCTTGCAGCTTCATATCTTGTACTCCTTTGAGACACTCAGTGATATTCATCATCTTCTGCCTCTGCATGAGGCCTTGGATAGATGCACTTATATTTTCCTCTTCCTGGTCCCACTGCCGGACCTATTGATACTCTTCGAGCTTTGTCCATAACTGTGCTGCCCTATCGAACAAGTCGACAACTGTGCTTACTTGTCGTTCCATTTACTCCATATGCCCTGCTGCTTCCTGCTTCCTTTGTTCCTTCACCTTCGGGGGAGTGGTACAGATGAGTTTTTCTCGGAGGTTCTCGATCTCTTGCATGTATTGTTCGATTGTTTCCACAATCTGATCAATTTTCTGCATCGACGTGGGATCTACTCTTTGCGTGCTCTTTGGAATTATTTCATAGGCTAAAACCAATCCCTGCTCGAGCCTATTTGTGCGATCTTTCTCTTTTTTGGTCTCGATTTTGACTTGCTCGAGCACCAAATACAAATCTTCTCTACTGTCCTTTTTGTGCTGCAAATCTGCTGTGTCTGTGCGTGCGCATGATTATACCTCTTGCACGACACTGAATTGTAGTTTATATAGCGCCTTGGTTAGTATTTGCCCCATTACCAACTGTATTTGTGCCAGATATTTCAAGGATGTCTGGCCTACAAACTCATCCATGGGCAACATGTTGGGTGTGACGTGAAACGTTGAGCATTCCTGTGCTATCATCTGGATGATATCCTTCTCACTGGGCAAAACCTTGGCTCCTGCTTTTGATGCTCCAGGGAATGAATCTATTCCTCTGCCCACCCTCTGAGTTTCTCTGATATGCTCTAGGAGCTACCTCATGTCGACCAACTTGTCCTATATTTGGTCCCTTTTGTGTTGGGAATATTCAAAGTCCTCAATTTCCCAGTCGTGGAATTTTTCATCCACGAGGTCCTCACTGTCCTCGGTGATTGTATAGTCTGGTGGCATTTTGTGCACCTTTGCCTTCTTGTGCGCACCCCTAGTGTGGATGATCGACCTCTTGGTCTGGCCTTGTTCTTGCTGGTTAGCACTTGATGTGGTCCCCTATGCTGTCTCAACCTCTTTTTCTTATTCCTGCGGTGCCTGGGTGGTGTCCTTTTTCCCCGCCTGGGTACCTTTATTTGGCGCACCCCCTTTCTTTTGTTATGGCGGATTTTGACCAAGATTTGGCTTCTTGGGCATTGTTTTATCTATTGCAGGTGTCTATTCTTACCCCGCATCAGCCTACTTATCCATGGGCATCTCTTGAATTAGGATTGAAACTCTCCATTCATCTTGCCAATCCTTGATGTCCATTTCTACGTCCTCTCCCTTGACGCAATATCACAGTTGTTGCCATTCCTTCTCGAGATCCTTTCATTCTTGGATCCATACTGTATACTTGGTGGATTTGAAGTTGGCGATGTCCTGATATTGCATGACCACTTCTGGTGTAATCCGCCAAGTGTTTGCAATGCTTTCCTACAGGTCGTTGTAATACCCTTTGAACATGCCTGCATTTTCACTTCTAGTTTTGGGGCCTGAAGTGCTCCCCAACAATATGTACCACGCTGCGCAACAACGAGTGGTTCACTCACAAAAGTATGTATAATTAGGCTCCCTCCATCTAGCCAAGGAAATTAGGATGAGTATCCAAGAGTAGTGGAACTCTGTCCCTGGGTCCTACATGTCTTTACAGTCCTCAAGGAACAAATTCAATAAGTACGGGCCCAAGTTAAGCATAGTGCCCTCCATGCACTATGCTGCAGCTGCAACGACCCCAGAAGGGACTTCTTCCTTGCGAAACTTCCTGATCAACTTGCATGCCATGATTTTGTTGGCCAACCTTGTTGCTGCGTCACTGATGCGCTTGATGATGATTCTGCATGACCCTCTTTCTGTGCCATACTTCTTCTTCATCTCCTCGGCCAGTGCCTTCTCCTTTGTCTTGTCATCAAGGAACTGCAAGAGAATCTCCCCCTGAGATGACATCCCTGTAATAAATGAAATGAGTGCTACGTCTATCAATATGGGCTCTTCTACCCATAGCTACCCTTCATGGGTAACTGCCATCATCTACTTGACGTAGTTGTTTATGTCACAGGCCCTTCCAAAATGAGGGATATCCAACAGGTTTAGAATCCCGGTGTTGGCCAGTTTGGCTGCCCACTATTTCGTTTGAAAAATTGGATTGACGAAGGGTCCTATACCCACACTATCTAGGTAAACTTTCTTTACAAACTCAGGGAACTTGTTCGTGTCTGTCACATCGTGGTTTGAGTACCATATTTTCTCCATGCATCTTGACAGGTTAGTTGTGATACACACCCCTTCCGGAATGCGAGGTAAGACTATGGTTGTTGCTGCCTGCCTGAGCGATAATATTTCTATGGGCTACTTTCCCTTCTGCTGTGGTGGCTGGCTCGAGGTTCCAACCTCCATTCTTCTCTCCTCTTTATATGCTTCTGGCTGACCGGTGACATTTTCTACTATACACTCTTGTTGCAGCTTCGACACTGCTGTGTGTGACCTTTCTAGTGTGGCTGCTTCTGCCTGGTTTGGGATCATCCCATTAACCCTCAAGGCTTCTTTAGGGTTTTCACAGAGTGAAGGATTTCCTGCATCTTCGGCCTGCTAGTTCTGTCCCAGATCCGACATATCAATGTCCATGCTCATTGTTGTTGTTTTATGGGTTTCCTCCACCACTGGTGTGGGGATCCCTGCTTCCATATTGGGCAAAGGGATTTTGTCCAAGTTAACGAATTCGGTAGTTCGTGTGGTTTCCTGTTCGATTTCTTGTGGCTGTTGTGGTGCTCTAAGTTTGCTTCGAGGTCGTCTGTAGGCCTGGCTCAACGCACCTATCTTGGGTGGTGCCATGGTGGTTAATCTGGTCTCCGATGAGATAGCTCATTCTATAACTCCTGCAAATTCACTCTCTGCTCCATATACTCTGCCACTCTATGATTTTTCAATGTCATAATAACCCTTCCATTACCCGTGTGCTTTCGTTATATAGCAATTGTGTGAAACTTCTCGGAGAAGGTATCAGATATGTGGTTTAAATAAATTGGTGCTTCCCGCGTGTTAGCACTCTGTAAATTTGTTCGACTGATAAAAAAAAGACAAAGGTAACCTACAAACCAAATTTAGAGCTAGGTACTAGCCTGCTCAGCTCAGAGGGGGCTCTCTCGTATCACTTGGTGTTTCTTTGGAAATCAATGGATAGGTTTTACTGTTTTGGTTTTTTTTTATAATTTTTCTAGCAAGGAAGGGGAGGGACACTTAGGGCTATGGAGTCAAATATCTGAAAATGAATGAAAAGACTGACTTGTCTGTAGGAATATCCAAAGGATAAAGGATAAATGAGGTGATAAATATGAGTTATAATTTGTAAATTTGCAAAGTGTAGGAAGAAAAAGAAAACATGTAACTGCATGAGAGCATTAAATAAATGAATTCTAAATTAGTTAGGAAGAAATTAACATAGTTTAAATTGCTTCAGCCAAGAGCATCACAAGATGAATTCTGGGCCTTTGACTATCCAATTTAAACAAAAGATAGTGAAAATGAAATCAGAAATACAAGAAATACATACAAAGAGAGGAGACAAAACTATGATCACGGCCATTAGAATCTTTTTATGGAAACTTCAAAGACTTTTGCATATGTATTCAATTCATCTTCAGAAAATTAAAATTGAGTTCTGAACAACTAAAATTGTTCCCTTGCACTTCTAACAACATTAATACATTTGGAACTTCTAATACTTAAACAAATCACGTTCCTTTAGTTGGAAACCGATTACAATAGCTGAACTGAAACGTTTGAGCTTCTAAAACTGATTATAATGATTACAAATGACAATTTTGGTATGAGAACCGACTATAATGATTAACATGAAAATGTTCATGATCCAACTGTAGATTCCTCTGATGCTTCAACTTCTTTTGCCACTTGTTCTGTCCTGGTCTTTTGTCTGATCTGCCATATTCAGTGACACTTGGACATCATTTGCAGGACCCTGGAAAACTGCACTTTGTTTTACCTAGCCGTACTATCTCCTTCCATTGCAATTCAGAAGGGATATCATAGTCCATCATTTATTTGATTAGGATCTCCAGGTCAATGCAGGAGGCATATTTCATGACTGGTAGTCCAATCTTCATTGTTTTGAACCGATTCAAAATCTCAAAATCTGTAATCAAATGTTCAACCAAGGTTTCTCCTTTCAATTTTTCCTCCAAGTTTTCAAACTTGGATTGATCCATTTTGCATTGAGTGAGGTGAGAGTTGTATTCCTCCTAATCATATAATTTTCCTTTTCCATCCCAAAATTGTGGGAGGCCTTTGATGAACAATTCTTCAAACATATCCTTGAATTCCTGTACACTTTGCTCCATCTACATGGCCTTAGTTTAGATATTTTAGTAGGTTATGCTTGGCAATAACTCTCCTGGACCATATGATCAATGTGGTTCTATATTTGACCCCAATGGTATGAAGTTCTGTAGTAGGGATGAAATTTAGCAGTTTTATGACATTTTGGGCCCACTCTGATGGTTTATTTGCTAATGTCTCATTTACAACAATGCACCTACTTCTGGCTATGATGGCCATGCTGTCTTTATCATTGATGAAGTTTAAGTACACTATGAACTTGGCAGCTTCAACAACTATCGAATCCCGAATGATGTGTTTGGCTCCCTACAATAGTCCTTTGCCTCTCAATCTTATTTTCAGCTTGTCTATCCTCTCCTATAAATCTTGATTCTCCTTTTGAAATTGAGTCATCCTTTCATCTTTTGTTTTCATTTCTTGCTTCAATTTCTCTATGTCTCCCTTTAACCCCTTGATTTATCCTACCTTCAGGCTAACTTGTGACATAACTTGGACAGGTCCTTTAGTGCTTGGCCCAGCTTCTGCATCAGGAGGTACAACTACAACCATGTTTATTAATTATTTCTATCCTTGTGACCAATTCACCTTTTGTTAATCTAGCTATAATACCTTAGCCTTATAGTTCAATGTGTCTTTTCAAAATGCTTCCTTTTCCTGTTCTAGAGCAACCAGTTCTGTTGTTTGTGAATGCTCTGTTGTAGACATCTTCAATTTCTTCTTCAAGATTTTAATTAGCTTATCTTTTTCATCCAAAGAGGATTTCACCCTCCGAGGGCCTTAAGATTATAGCCTCTTGACCTGAGTTTTCCAAGCTCTGTTGGATGCCTTTTCTTACATCAAATGCCCTTCCAAATTTATTGCATAAGTTGACATCTTTGAATTCTTCAGACTTAGACCCAAGTAATCAAAATACAACATATCACTGGTATTCCTGTGGAATTTGACTTTGTCCAAAGCACTGATGTTGTCATATTTTATCTTGATCTTAGATACTTTTTCTTCATCTGAAACTTATATATTAAATGTCTTCTTCTGTTATAGGGTTGCCTCCATTTTCTGTGTTTGAGTCTGTTGTAGGGTTGCCTCCATTTTATGTGTTTGAGTTGGTTGCAAGATTGCTTCCATATCAACACATACTTCTATATTTTCCAATTTATCAAAACCCTCAACATGTTCATGCTCGTAAGGGGCCTGTTTGTTCATTAGTCTTCTCTTGGATATGATATGATGTGGATCATATATTCTTCTCTGTAGCTGTGAAAAATCAAACTCTTTTAGATTTTCTTGGATCTGAGATAAGCATGATCTCATCTTGACAATGAAGGGCCCAATGATGAAAGGGAATTTGAGGTTGGAGGCTTTGTGCAATTTCAGGAAATGGTATGTTTTTGATATGATTCTTTGCCTAATGAATTTAAGGGAAAAGACTACGGGTTTCAGAAAAATAGGAAAAAGGTCGGGGGATTCATGGCAAACATAAACCCAAAAAACCATTGAATGCATGAACAATACCTAATCCCCCACTCTGTTTTCTAGATTTGGCTGTAAATAGCTCCTCATGTCATACATGACTCTTGGTAGGATGGTGTTGAAAATCAAGTTGTAAACCTTGGACATGACTTTGTTGATGAAGATGAGAAATGTGATCCTCTTACATTCAATTGATATGAATGTTGCTTCAGGAAATTCTCTCTTATTCGTTTCCAAGAAAATATTCAGCAAGTATGTGTAATATCTGAAATGTCTCAGCGATAAAAAATTCACTAGTTGTTTATGGATGTTATCAGCTATGAACTGGTGGAAACTGACATAGACTGATGGACTAGAATCTAACTGAAAAAATGGCAACAGAAACCAAACTTGACCTCAAATACATGCTTTTCATTATATAGACCTAAAATTTGACTTAGCAGAGAACAAACTCATTGGACCTCTATCACCATGATACTCACACTCATTGGAAAAGACAAAATTTCTAAAAGGAGATCTGGTTTGACAATTGTATGTAAAAATAGGTCTTTGACTTCTAACAGACACTCCCTGTAAACCCTAATTATATTTTCTTCCTCGAACGGTTCAGACACTATGGATAAGGACTCTGGTATGCCAAGGGCACCTCGAATTGATAGATTCTCTACCCTACACAGGACCTCATACCCTTGTTTATTGACGACACCTTTCTCTTCCTATGAATACTGCTCTGCGCACCAACCTATGAATTCGAGGAAAGGGAATGCGACCTCGAAAACATAAGGGACTATAGTGGCCTGGATTGTTTTAAGGAAGGGTATTTGATTCCCTACATTATCGGACAGATTAGCTCTAGACACAGAGATGGGCGAAATGGTGATTTTAGTGTCGAACACATCTGAATCTCGATCAATTAGGAATTATTCGTTTGACACGGGGTCTTGCTCTGTTACTGACATTATGATAGGGTCCATGGTGGAAATGAAAAATACCTGTAAATGAGCGGAAAAGGTGTGAGCTTGGCGTACTGTTGAGCTTCATTTTGAAATGGAGCAGTTGCGCCAAATTTCAAACGTTCCAGTATTTTGAAAAACAATAAAATAAATGACAAGTGCCCTTTATATACATTCCCAATTTCGGGGGCATGATGAAGTGGTTTTGGGCAACTTGATTCTCGCCCCGTAATGCACCCAGTGGTGCCACGTGATCCTAACCCAAAACCGTGGTTTAATTTTAGGCCCGCTTTCGAGAATTATCCTCCATGCAACTCCTCCCCTCGAAATGATATTCAACCGTTGATCTACGGAGCTATGCGATCCACGATGTGTCAGGTCCCATCACCTTAGTGCTCGCCATATATAGCCTTGTCCTCTAGTTTGTCACGCCTCCACATTAGTTTAGCAACTCGCTAAGTCTTGAAAACTCAATTTCACACAAAATATTTTGTGGTGATAACATGGGATCCAACTGGGGATGCTATCCTTCCATTGATGTAGAAAAGAAAGAAAGACCGAGTGCCTACCCATTGGGATTTAATTTACTCCTACAACTAAATTTACCAACATCTTATTTAGAAAACTCAAAAATCTACTCAACATAACTTAGGGCCTTCGCTTCGGGCTTCAATTTCTGCTGATTTAATTCCATCTACTTCAACTGAAAACCAAAATGGTTATATACAATGAATGGAAAGGGTGATAGTTACTTTAAACGATATAATGTTTGAGAAGCCCGCCATTGATAGGTCCTCCTCCAATGATATTTCCATTACTCTTCTCTATCAGATATGCATTATTCCCATGGTATGCCACAATTTTGAAAGGTCCTAGCCATAGATGGTCAAATTTTCCATGCTTTCCTCTGTCTTCATTTCTGGCATCCCATGTCAACACCAGATCCCCTACTTTGAAATCATCCTCCTTGGCATGCTTGTAAAAATCCTTTTTAATCTCGTCTTGGTGCAACTGAGAGTTGTTGAAGCCTTTTTCTCTTGTTTGCTAGACATTGATCAGTTCATCTGTTCTCCTTCAAGTGGCATCTGTTTTAGCATCCTGCTCATGTAGAAACCTCATCACTGGAAATACAAATGTAGTAGGAAAAATTTCCTCCATTCCATACACAATCTGGAAGGGTGAAGTGGCAATATATCTCTTTGTAGTGATCATGTCAGCCCATAGTGCATGGATGAGATTTTTGTGCTAAGCGTTTTTTTTTATCTTGCAACATATTCTTGATAATTCTGGTAAAGATCTTATTTGATGACTCGACCAACCCATTACCTTGAGGGTAATAATACGTGGAGTGGCCAAGAGTGATATTGTAACCACTGCAAAATTTTTCCATCTTCTTGGACTTGAATGCTGCTGCATTATCTGTAATGATTTTGATTGGGCACCCAAACCTGGACAAAATATTGTTCTCCAAAAACTAAATGATAACAACATCTGTGGCATGCCTGGTGGGAACTGCCTCAATCCACTTGGTGAAGTAGTCTCTGGCTGTCAGTATCCACTTGTGCTGAGATGAGGACTGTGGGTGAATTTCTCCTATGAAATCAAGGCCCCATTGTCTAAAAGGTGTTTCAACAGAGATGGGCTTTAAGGGAAAAGGCTGCAACTTTCTGTAATGTTCCCAAGCCAATATGCAAGGAACATCATGGTTTTGGGTGTCTTTTTAAAACTTTTCTGGTTGTGGTATTTTGTCAAACACTTTGTTTTAGTTACACTTAGGGTTTTACTAATGTGTTTATATGTGTGTTTGCAACAATAAACAAGAAGATAAAATCATGGAACATACCTCAACCATATGCACGACCAACAATATGATAGATAAGCCCAAAACACTGCAGATCTGATCTTTATTTCATAAATAGAAGCAAGAACCTGATACAATGAGATGCCAATATGGAATGCACATCAGATGGCTTCGATAAAGACAATAGAATATAGGAGCTGCTACAAAATTCTCCAAAAGAAAACTACAAGCCTCCCAAGGCTGAATACTCACTGAAGACCAATGCAAGAGTAGATCTGGGCCATAAGAGTTGCTAAACCCCCAAGCTGGAAGGTGCCATGCCCTGCTGAAACCTTGATGACCTCAACAATTCGGCCCTGCTACCAAAGATGTCCAATCACTCTGGTAAATATGCCAAACTGTAGATCGACCAACTGCAAGAACAACCCAGGTGCTCAAATCTTCAAGATCCCTCTCAAACCTTATGTATCTTCCTCTCCTCCAAGGAATGGTGTGCCCCCCTTGGATGCCTGAAACCCTATATAAATCGACCTCTCTCCTAGATACCTCCAACAGCTCCACCAATCCACTAGAATGATAGATCGGGGCATGGAAATGAAAATCCAAGTACTCAACTAGGTAAAATACTTGCTAGACCCATGGATCTAGCAACCCTCTAAAGTGTGGTGCACCCTCTTCTTGGGAAATCATCCCACTCTTAATACAAATCATCCCACTCTTAATACAAATGAATCCACCACCAAAATACCTTTGGAATCCACCAAGAATAATTCTATGACACCTGCAAAGGAAACCCAATACCTGGAATTCCCAAAATCTCTTCTCGTCAGCTAGATTGAATCCTCCCTCAATGGATGGTGCACCCCTCTTGCTGGAAACCCCAACTGGTGCGCCCTCTCTCTCTATGCACCTGCAATTGATGTAGAATCCTCCTTGAACTAAGTAGGTCTGGAACTATAATGGTGTGGGAGAGTATTGCATCTCTGAGACCAAGCTTGGGACAAGCTAGGTGGAATCTTTCACCACCGAATCGTCCTCTAGGGTTTGTTAAGTCAAAACCCTAAAAAACCCTAGATATCCAGATATCTAAAAGAATGAATGAATGAATGAATGAGAGAATAGAGGCCCTTGCCTCTTCTTTATACTTCCTTCTCACCTTATCCCTCCAAATTCACTTTTACTTTATTAATATTCAATTAATTAATTAAATCACTTTAATTAATTAATTAAATCACTTTAATTAATTAATTAACCTTTTACCTCTGAAAAGTGCCTTACCTCTCCTTGTGGCTTCCTTGGTCACTAAAAGTCACTTCTCACCATCCCATCTTGTAGTGTTTCTCCTCCCAATTCCAATGAGCTATTACACTGAGAGGTTCCTCCAAGTAATGTGACCAAAGTGACATCATTAGTGAATTTAATTAACTTATAGCTCAAAATACTCAAAATCATGGAAATTGTCGGAATGCAACGAAAACAAAGCCAACCTATGTGGAATGGACCATAATGATGAAATGGGATGAGCGATGCAAGATGGACCCCAAAATTCCTCTCAATAATCCCTGTATTTTCTATAACATCCATTTGGCCACTTTGGTCATCATAAACCTCTGCAATGTAATGATGTCCCAAAGTGGGGACATTACAATCCTCCTTGCTAGAAAATTGCTTGTTCTCGAGCAATAACCAAATCCCCTCAAGTATAATACTAGGATCCCATGTCCACCTGTGGGATAAACAATATATCCCATCCAAATATGAACTAACACGTACTTTTCCCCCTGGTTCTCATATCAAGACATGAAATGCAATTCCCTGGGAAGCATAATCCTGAAATGTATCAACACCGTGAAACTTCTGCTCATGGCTCATGGCCTCATCCCTGACTGAGTACATCCTCTAAGATACTTCCAAGATCAACATGGCCTCCATCAACTGCCCATGCTGATGCTGGAATGAGGTACTGCCAGACCTCCGTGAGAAACCCTCAAGTGATGTGCTCTTCTCAACACTGAAGCTCAATGGAAAGTCATAAAAAATTTCCTCTACAAAGGTCCACTCATCCTTGTCAGTCAGTGAAATGATCAATCCTACAATCCCTGGGTCCCATGCTAATCTTTTCATAGATCACCATGCTGGCACTACACTATGCTGACCATGCATATCTGCACTCTGTATATGTACTGGATCCTCCACTCTTGGATCCTCATGATGAAGTACCTATGGAAATTGGACCTGTTGTCTAGAAGCTGCATCTGTAAAACTATCTTTGTGGAGGTAACACTCACCCAACCATCTCCACTCTTGATCATGAGTATTCGAAAGGAGAAACTATCTCTCTCCATAGGACAGGCCCTTGCAATACCGCTCGAAACCAACCCAGAGTGAGGTATGTGGCTCTCTGGTGCAACCTGGGTCATCATAAGGTGAAACAACCTACTAAAAAAGTAACTCCTAGATCCCATGGCAAACCTAGAAGTTATCATTTCCAATTCCTGCTAACTGATCCTGTGTCATACTGATCACTATCGAAAGCCCTCTGTGCTCATCCTCATGAGAAGCCGTAACTATGTTGCTCTCTAATATGTTTTCTATCCCCATACCTATGATGCTCACCATCACACACCAAGTCTCCACTGGTTGCCTATGACGATACACCTCTATCCTACTGTATGCCGTAAAAGTACTCATGTCAGGTGGTCTTGACCTAGCCACTCTCCATGCTCTCAACCACTGTCTATCTCTCCTCATGCTGTTTTCTATGATAAAAGTGTGAGGCAAGGCTATCAGAAACATTTGTAGCTGACTGTAGGAATGGAAAATACCATCGGCTTTGGTCAATCCCAAGGATTCGACCAAAATCTCATCTACCGGTACCCATGATAAATACTCTCCTGTAGTCGTCATCGAACCCCAATCATCAGGTACAATCGGAAATAACTCCTCCAACTGCTGGTCAACCACCCTCCATCTCTCATCTCCCATGAAACTGCGGATACTGTGAAGGTGATCTCTCATAGCTATGTGCTATTGCAAAGGAGAGGCATCTACATGCTCTTTGAAGTGTGTCTCCTCCCTACAAGTCAATACACCCCTATGGATCTCACTGTAAATCTCTGCATGTCTCTGTGAGTCATCACTCACCAATGTATGCTCTTGCATACTTAGGTAGTCTCTTGTATACTCCTGCAACATCATGGGTCCTGGGTGTACTACTAGATCAACCTCTACATGAAGGTCAATGTCTCTCGGGACACAAATAGAAGTGTCATCAAAACTACCCTTGGCTCTAGAGTCCCCATGTGTAGGTGAGTGCCCAACTATCTCAAAGATCCCCGTGGAGGGTAGATCATGTGCCTCCGGATCATAACTCTCCATACTCATCAGTGATCCTACCAAGTAGTGTGACTCATAATCACAGTCATGCTGAGGTGCTACCTCATGTCTCTCACTACTAGTATGTGATTGTACATCATCACCAACTGCCAGTTCCCTCTGACTCATGATGTAACCTATATGAGCTACTGTGTCCTCATGTGCACTCATCCTGCTACTATCAACTACGTCCATATCCCATACTGATGTGTCCATACACATGCTATGATAATCCTGATCAATAAAGGGTACGTCCTCACCACTCTAGGCTGGTCCTGGAGTCTCCATAACCTGCTCAAACAATGGAGTCTCCACAAGAGGTGACTCAATATCCTCATGCTGATATGTGTGTATAAGGTCTACTATCTCTCCTCCTGGATCTATGGATCCATATGTCTGTGGTGTGCATCCCTCACACAAGGCTCCTCCATCATATCTGGAATGCCAATGATATCCTCATGTGACGTGGCTATCATGGGTGTTTTGCAAGATGACAGATGTGTCACGATCGACATAGGGAGATGGTTATCTGTAGGTGATAACACGTGTGAGTCCTCACTGGTGTCACCACTATAATGGGGTGTACGGTCATCAATAGTATGTGATATGTCTATTGTAATGCAAGTGATGTCATCCTTCTCCTCCGACTGTCTATCCACTACACAAAGGTCACCATCCTCCTCAAGCATGCTAGTATCACCAACCTCTATGCAAGAGTCACTATCATCATCAGATTGCCCCAAATCAACATCTATCACTCCATCCTCACACACCTCATCATCACTATCATAGTGTGCCTCAATAATGTGCTTCTGATCCTTACCCTTGCACCTATGATCTGGTTCCCAAGGCACCTTGCCACTGTAGCAAAGCTGCGTGTTCCTAATGGGTGTGGGGTCACTTTGTTCTTCCAACCATCTAGATGCTTCTCTTCTCTTTTGATCTACTATGATGATCCCATGTAAAACATCCTCTTCATTCCAACTGGGATTTCTTAAGGTTACATACCGAGGAAAGGTTATTTGGGCCCTAGTTTCCTTGCTAAGGCCGTAATATATTATCTCCAAGCATGTTATCTCAAAGCATATCTCATCCATTTCTTCTAGGCTCTGTATGCATGTGCTAATTCCCACTGGCTGGAAGGAATCTAAGCTCTGATACCACTGTAATATTCCCAAGCCAATATGCGAGGAACATCATGGTTTTGGGTGTCTTTTTAAAACTTTTATGGTTGTGGTATTTTGTCAAACACTTTGCTTCAGTTACGCTTAGGGTTTTAATGATGTGTTTATATTTGTGTTTGCAGCAATAAACACAAAGATACAATCATGGAACATACCTCAACCATATACAGGACCAACAATATGATAGATAAGCCCAAAAAACTGCAGATCTGATCTTTATTTCATAAATAGAAGCAAGAACCTGATACAATGAGATGCCAATCTGGAATGCACATCAAATGGCTCCAATAAAGATAATAGAAGAGAGGAGCTGCTACAAAATGCTCCAAAAGAAGACTACAAGCCTCCCAAGGTCTAATACTCACTGAAGACCAATGCAAGAGTAGATATGGGCCGTAAGAGTTGCTAAACCCCCAAGCTGGAAGGTGCCATGCCCTACTGAAACCCTGATGACCTCAACAATTCGGCCATGCTGCCAAATATGTCCAATCACTTCGATAAATATGCCAAACTGTATATTGACCAACTGTAAGAACAACCTAGGTGCTCAAATCTCCAAGATCCCGCTCAAACCCCGTGGATCTGCCTCTCCTCCAAGGAATGGTGTGCCCCCCTTGGATGCATGAAACCCTAGATAATTTGACCTCTTTCCTAGAGACCTCCAACAACTCCACCAATCCACTATAATGATAGATCAGGGCATGAAAATGAAAACCCAAGTGCTCAACTAGGAAAAATACTTGCTAGACCCATGGATCTAGTAACCCTCCAAAGTGTGGTGCGCCCTCCTCTTGGGAAATCGTCGCACTCTCAATACAAATGAATCCACCACCAAAATACCCCCAAAATCCACCAAGAATAATGCTATGACACCTGCAAAGGAAACCCAATACATGGAATTCCCAAAATATCTTCTCCTTAGCTAGATCAAATACTCCTTCAATGGATGGTGTACCCCTCTTGCTGGAAACCCCAACTGGTGCACCCTCTCTCTCTCTGTACCTGCAACTGATGTAGAATCCTCCTACAACTGAGTAGATCTGGAACTAGAATGGTGTGGGAGAGTATTGCATCTTCGAGACCAATCTTGGGACAATCTAGGTGGAATATTTCACCACCGAATCGTCCTCTAGGGTTTGTTAAGACAAAATCCTCAAAACCCCCAAGAGATGGGCCCTCTAGCTAGAAGCCAAATATCCAAAAGATAAACATACATGAATGAATGAGAGAATAGAGGCCCTTGCCTCTTATTTATACTTCCTGCTCACCTTGTCCCTCCAAAGTGACTTTTACTTTATTAATATTTAATTAATTAATTAAATCACTTTAATTAATTAATTAACCTTTTTACTTTGAAAAGTGCCTTATCTCTCCTTGTGGCTTCCCTGGCCACTGAAACTCACTTCTCACCATCCCATCTTGTAGTGTTTCTCCTCCCGATTCCAATGAGCTATTACACTAAGAGGTTTCTCCAAGTAATGTGCCCAAAGTGACCTCTTTAGTGAATTTAATTAACTTATAGCTCAAAATACTCAAAATCATGGAAATCGTCGGAATGCAACGAAACCAAAGCCAACATGTGAGGAATGGACCATAATGATGAAATCAGATGAACGATGCAAGACAGACCCCAAAATTCCTCTCAATAATCCCTGTACTCGCTATAACATCCATCTGGCCACTCTGGTCATCATAAACCTTTGCAATGTAATGATGTCCCAAAGTGGGGACATTAAACTTTCTCTTCCCATCAAAATTTGACATTCATGACAGCTTGAAACCTCTTTATAGACATCAGAAAAAATTCCATGCCAATAGAACCCAACCCTCAATATCTTGTGCACATTAGTTTTCCAATAATGGTGTCCTTGACAGTTACCTTTATGGAATTCTCTGATGGTCTCCTCTACCTCTTCCTCCAACAAACAACTCAACAATATTCCTCCTAGATTCTTCCAATATAGAGATTGATTTACAATACAAAACTTTGTTGCTTTAATATTTAAGAACCTGGCCTTGGTTTTACTCAATTCAGGAGGAGCCTACAAATTTCTCAACACATAAATAATGTCAACATACCATGGGGAGTCAAGGAATTTTTGGGATATCCGAGGATCCCTTTCTTCTTCTGAATCTGCTGACAAGTCAACAATGAAATTTATTCCCAAGAGCTCAAAATTTGTCTGTGCCATAAGATTTTCAAGTCCTCGCCCCTTGATAAACTTTGTAGGTTTGATCTCAAGGTCATATTCCAACAACACAACTATCCACTTGCCCCTTTTCCCCTCAGGATCAGGCTGAGTTAGAATGTGTTTCACATAACTGTTGGGTATATAGGTAGTGGTATGAGAATGCAAGATATAAACTCTAAAATATTTTAGGGCCTTGACCAGTGTATATACCTTCTTTTCCATGATATTATACTTCAATGGGGAATCCCTCAATGTCCTGCTATACTATGCTATAGTATTTTCAAAATTATGCTCATCCTTCTGTAATAAAACATCAACAATGGTGTTCTTTGAGGTAAATGAGAACAATATAAAGTCTTTTTCAAAATTTGGATTGGCCAGTACTGGGGACTTGGTCAATGCCACTTTAATGTCTTTAAAGGATTTTCTAGCTTCATGGGTCCACTTTATCTCACTTCCTTTCTTGAGCATGTTAGTAATATGCTTTATGATTTCAACTAGGTTAGGGATGAATCTTCTCAGAAAATTTACTTTCCCCACGAAAGATTGTACTTCCTTTTTTCTTCTGGGCATGCCAATTTTCAAAATCCCCTCAACTCTGCTGTGATCTATCTTTATTCCTTATTTTGAAATAGTGTGACCAAGTAACTTCCCTTCTTCTGTGCCAACATTTGACTTCTCGGGGTTCAATGAAATGCCAAACTTTCTGCACTTTTGAAAATCCCTCCTTAGATGTTTAAGATGTTCTTCGTTAGAAGTTGAATACACAATGATATCATCTAAGTAAATAACAATAAATTTATCTTTTTCATCAACAAAATCTATGTCCATAGACGTTTGAAATGTTTCTCTTGCTTTCATGAGCCCAAAAGGCATCTTGGAATACATGAGGGTACCCCATAGTGTTGTGAATGCTGTATTTTCTTGATCATCAGGGTGCACCATGATTTGATTGTACCCAGAGAAACCATCGAACATTGACATTTTCTGAGAACCTACCACTTTCTGTAGAATGTGATCCATATTAAGCATTGGGTATTTTTCCTTGAGAGACACCCTGTTCATATTTCTGAAGTCCACACACAACCTGATCTCTCCACTCTTCTTTCTGACAGGCACCAAATTTTCCACCCATTTGGAAAACCTCAAAGATACTATGATATTGGCTTGAAACAACTTATTTATCTCTTTCTCAATCAAGGGAAACAACAAAGGATTGATTCTTCTTAATTTTTGTTTGAAAGGTTTATGATCTTCTTTGATTGGAATCACATGCTGAATCACCTTGGTATCATAAAACATCTTCTTTATCTCTTTCTCGATCAAGGGAAACAACAAAGGATTGATTCTTCTTAATTTTTGTTTGAGAAGTTTATGATCTTCTTTGATTGGAATCAGATGCTGAATCACCTTGGTATGATAAAGGCATCTTGGAATACATGAGGGTACCCCATAGTGTCGTGAATGCTGTATTTTCCTGATCATCAGGGTGCACCATGATTTGATTGTACCCAGAGAAACCATCAAACATTGACATTTTATGAGAACCTGCCACTTTCTGTAGAATGCGATCTATATTAAGCAGTGGGTAGTTGTCCTTGAGAGACACCCTGTTCATATTTCTGAAGTCCACACACAACCTGATCTCTCCACTCTTCTTTCTGACAGGCACCAAGTTTTCCACCCATTTGGAAAACCTCAAAGATACTATGATCTTGGCTTGAAACAACTTCTTTATCTCTTTCTCGATCAAGGGAAACAACAAAGTATTGATTCTTATTAATTTTTGTTTGAAAGGTTTATGATCTTCAGATATTCATAACACCAGGAAAAAACATCAGGGAATTCGTTCATTAAATTGATATATCTTTGTTTGACCTCTGGGATGAGTGTTTTGGATAGCTTAATGATCTTGGGATCTTCCAGAGTCCCAATGTTTCAATATTCAACATCTCCATCATTTACAGTAATTTTATTACTCCTGGCCACATCATTATTATCAAAGAGTTTCTCTAATGGAACCAAGCCTTTGGGAATGATGTTACTTTTTAGCTATACTATATCTCTACCAACAATTTGATTTTTGAAATAACCATCATTTGTGAACACTGATGCATCTTCTTCTTCACCACAATATTCCTCATCAATAATCAAATTTTCAAATCCATCCTCCATTTTGAGGAAACTTTCTATTTGTTTATCATATTCAAAAACCTGCTAGCACTTAATATTATCAGGAACTGTTGGTCTGTGCTTGATCTCAATTTCATATCCCTTGTTTGGAAAGATTGGAATTTTGAAAACTAAGGATGAAGTAGCTAGAGCATCAACAATATGATTCTGACCCCTTGGAATCACTGAGAAACTATATTCTAAAAATTCTTCAAGAAGGTCAGGCACTCTATTCCTATATGCTCTTAGTCTGGGGTGCTTTTCTTGATATATTCGCTTCACTTGATTTATGATCAACTCAGAATATCCATGAACAACTATCCTCCTAGCACCCATTTCTTTCAAAGCCTTCAATCCCAACACCAATGCCTCATATTCAACCATGTTGTTTGTGAAATCAAAAGCAAGTTTATAGGAACACAATTTTGTGGCCAATATTGGGGGGGGGGGGTTAATCCACACAATAACTCCTACTCCTTCCCTACTAACATCTCCATCGAAGCTCATGTTCCACATCTCATTTTCTGCACTGTCCTGTTGTTCTGGAATTTTCTCAATGTGCTAATAAAATTTGTCTTTGGCAGCCATATCAATCTTCTGCCCTTTCTCTTCAAAACAAAAATCGTCGAAGAAAATGGAGGAACCCATCTTAGTATCCACATAGTAGATGGGATGGTTATTTGGCTGGGCCTTGTTGCTGACCATGTATTTGAGAAAAAAATCCATGTACAATCTCCTATATTGACCAAAGACAAGGATAATGGTGTATGACATATCCATCTGTAGAGTTCCTTTCAACTTTGCAGCCGATGACCATATTCTTTACTAGAATTTGAGACAAAGATACCACTAGATCTTTGATTAAGCCCAAGAATTTCACCTTCCTTGAATCAAAGGAGAAAAGATCTTTGTAAGGCCTTGTGATGTACATGCCCAATTGGTCCATGAACACCTTGGGCATCAGGTTATGAGATGCACTTGAATCCAACATAGCATTGTGCAGATTCATATCATGGATATTCATACCGACATAGAAATGGGGGACCTCATCAACATCACTACTTTCCTCTACACGTGGGCCAAACAAGATGGAAGGATGATCATCTTGTATGTTTAAAGTGTCAAAAGTTTGTTCCATCTTGAGCATCTTGATGATATTATTTCAATATTCACTATTCTTTATCAATTCACTGAATGGTATAGAGATTTTAATCTTGGCCATCTCACTTTAAAAATTAAAGTAAGATGAGGTTTTCTCTACCTCTTTGACCACAGTCTCCTTTCTTGTTTCAGGCACTTTCTTTTGGTGTTCTTCCTTGTGCTTTCCTTTCTCCACAACATCCTTTGCAACATATTCCTTTTTTGGCTGACTCGAAGAAGGCGTGTTATTCTGAGCTTCTTTAGTAAGATTTTCGTTTGGAGGATTTGAAGGCACCTTTTTGTTTCGAAGATTGTACTATTTCTAAAACTGCATGATGGCATTCTGCAACCCTATTTGGTAATCTTATTTTTCCACCGACAACCTTTCCTCCTCCTCCTACATGAAGATTTCATTTGAATCCATGAACTAGTCATGTTCTTCTTTAGTAAAAAACACCTCTGTTTCATTAGCATCACAACAATGCATGTTGTCCTCAAAATTTTCATCACAATTCTCATTTACATAATTATTTTGAAAATGAGATCTTATTTGCTGGTCACCCCGGTTCCTCTGCTCTCTTTGTCTAATTTGTGGAACTGCTGGTCTTCTCTGATTTCTGGTTGGAACATTAGCCTGTTCTCTGGTGTTACTCTTACTATCCAATGACATATTCTCCATCAGTTTCTCCATGGTCTTCATCATTGTTTCAAACCTCTCTTCTAATGTTTGTGAGGTTGAAGGCTGTGCTTTGTCTTGAATTTTGTTCATGTCCATGTCAGAGTTAGATTTGATCTTTCATGAAGCCATTAGATTTACTTCAACTTCTATTGCATCAGTCATCATATCATCGAATGAAGTATATCTTCTTTCCCTCAACAACAAAGAATTTTTTTTTTCAAAGGAATCAACATATCTAAGTTGAGAAGCTCTAAAAGGGGGTTTTACTTCAGTAGGAATTGAATTATAGACCTTTATAAGTATGGATGAAAACTCCTGCATTTTTTCATCAGGTGACCTTCTCATGTTGTTATACTGGTTCAACAACTGAAGGGGGTTTTTCTTGTCACCTCACTTTGCAAGAAAAATGGTTTCAAAGGCTTTAAAATTTATGATACTGGCTGCTGGGAGAGCTCTGAACCATTTTCTGACTTCTCCTACAAGACTTTGTGCAAACAATATCTTTTTCTCATCCTCAAAATCTACCTCTTCCAAGTCTATAAAATCATTGAACCAATTTAGATGTTTTTGAGCTGACACATTGCCTTCAAAATCATACAACTTAATCCTCATATTATACTCTCGGGGCAAATCATGCAACTGAGTAGGTAGAACAAGAGGGGAAAATCTAGATGCCATGGATGCTGTAAGGAACTGAAGTGGTTGTTGGTTCCTATTATGAATCACAAGAGGTTTTGTGGAGACAACTAAATTAAATCTTGGAACCTCTTCTTATCAAAGATGATCTCGTTCAAACAAGACTCATATTTAGTTATGAATAGAGTTTGCTCAAATTTCACATTGAAATCAAGGCCTTGAATGCTTGTTACTCCATATTTAGGAAAGGATAGATATCTGTCTAAACACAAAACTATGCTTATTTTCTTCTCTTTTCTTTTGTGTACAATCTTCTCAGGGTTAGACACAAGGATCACTGCTTCCGGGTTTGGGTTTCTCCCGGTGTGAATTCCCTTGGGAGATAGGATTTCTAGCTCAAACTACTTTGTGTTACTGGTCTCTTTGTAATGGAATCGCTAGGGTAAATTTAGTCTCATCTAATAAGGTGTTTGACTCACTGTCACCCTCAAGAATCAAATCTGAATCTTTAAATCATTCTTTTCCTAGGGAATATTTCACTTTCGATCCCCGACAACGGCGCCAGAATGTTAGCACTCTATAAATTTGTTCGGATGATAAAAAAAACAACTGAGGTAACCTACAAACTAACTTTAGAGATGGGTACTAGCATGCTCATCTCAGAGAGGGATCTCTCATATCACTTGGTGTTTCTTTGGCAATCAATGGCTAGGTTTTGTTGTTTTGGTTTTTTTATTATAAATTTTCTAGCACGAAAGGGGAGGGACACTTAGGGATATGGAGTCAAATCTCTGAAAATGAATGAAAACACTTACTTGTCTGTAGGAATATCCAGAGGATAAAGGCTAAATGAGGTGATAAATCTGAGTTATAATTTGTAAATTTGCAGAGTGTAGGAAGAAAAAGAAAACATGTAACTGCGTTAGAGAATTAAATAAATGAATTCTTAATTAGTTAGGAAGAACTTAACATAGTTTAAATTGCTTCAACTGAGAGCATCACAAGATGATTTCTGGGCCTTTGACTATCCAATTTAAACAAAATATAGTGAAAATGAAATCAGAAATACAAGAAATACATACAAAGAGAGGAGATAAAACTCCGACCACCATCATTATAATCTTTTCATGGAAATGTCAAAGACATCTGCATATGTATTCAATTCAACTTCAGAAAATTACAATTGAGTTATGAACAACTAAAATTGTGACCTTGCCATTCTTCCAACATTAATACATTTTTAACTTCTAATACTTATACAATTCAAGTTCCTTTAGTTAGAAACCGATTACAATAGCTGAACTGAAACGTTTCAGCTTCTAAAACTGATTATAATGATTACAAATGACAGTTTTAGTATGAGAACTGACTACAATGATTAACAGGAAACATTTCATGATCCAACTATAGATTCCTCTGATGCTTCAACTTCTTCTTTTGCCACTTGTTCTGTCCTGGTCTTCTGTCTAATTTTTCATATTCAGTGACACTTGGACATCATTTGCTTGACCCTGGAAAACTGCACTTTGTTTTACCCAATTGTACTATCTCCTTCCATTGCAAGTCAGAAGGGATATCATAGTCCATCATTTCTTTGATTAGGATCTCTAGGTCAATGCAGGAGGCATATGTCATGACTGGTAGTCTAATATTCACTATTTTGAACTGATTCAAAATCTCAAAATCTATAATCGAATGTTCAACCAAGGTTGCTCCTTTCAAGTTTTCCTCCAAGTTTTCAAACTTGGAGTGATCCATTCTGAATTGAGTGAGGTGAGAGTTGTATTCCTCCCGATCATATAATTTTCCTTTTCCATCCCAAAATGGTGGGAAGCCTTTGATGAACAATTCTTCAAACATATCCTTGAATTCTTGTACACTTTGTTTCATTTGTGTGGCCTTAGTTTGGACTGATTTTAGCAGGTTATGTTTGGCAATAACCTTCTTGGCCCAGATGATCAATGTGGTTCTATATTTGACCCCAATGGTATGAAGTTCTATAGTAGGGATGGAATTTAGCAGGTTTATGGCATTTTGGGCCCACTCTGATGGTTTATTTGCTAAGGTCTCATTTACAACAGTGCAACTATTTCTGGCTATGATGGCCATGCTGTCATTATCATTAATGAAGTTTAAGTACACTCTAAACTTGGCAACTTCAACAACCATAGAATCCCAGATGATGTGTTTGGCTCCCCACAATAGTCCTTTGCCTCTCAATCTTATTTTCAGCTTGTCTATCCTCTCCTGCAAAGCTTGATTCTTCTTTTGAAATTGAGCCATCCTTCCATCTTTTGTTTTCATTTCATGTTTCAATTTCTCTATGTCTCCCTTTAGCCCCTTGATTTATCCTACCTTCAGGCTAACTTGTGACATAGCCTTGACAATTCCATTAGTGCTTGTCCCAGCTTCTGCAAAATGAGGTACAACTATAACCATGTTTAGTAATTATGTCTGTCCTTGTGACCAATTCACCTTTTCTTGTTGTAGTTGTAATACATTAGGCTTGTAGTTCAATGCCTCTTGTGAAATGCTTCCTTTTCTTGTTCTAGAGTAACCAATTCTGTTGTTTGTGGATGCTCTATGCCAGACATCTTCAGTTTCTTCTTCAAGTTTTGAATTAGCTTGTCTTTTTCAATAAAAGAGGATTTCACCCCCTGAGGGCCTTCAGATTCTAGCCTCTTGACCTGATTTTGCCAAGCTCTGCTGGATGAGGTTTCTTGCCTCAAAAGCCCTTCCAACTTTATTGCATAAGTTTACAGCTTTGAATTCTTTAGACTTAGATCCAAGTAATCATAATACAACATATAACTGGTATTCCTTTGGAATTTGACTTTGTCCAGAGCATTGATGTTTTCATATTTTTATCTTGATCTCAGATACTTTGTCTTCATTTGCAACTACTAGATTAAATGTCCTCTTCTCTATATCTCTTACCGTGAACAGAGAAGACTTGTGTTGAGAAATATTTTCCACTTTAGGGACTAATTCCCTCATCTCACCCATAGCCATATTTCCTTTCTCAGCATATTGTTTTTCCAAATGTTTTTTAGATTGATAAGCTGCTCCAAATGTCTTATCAAATATGTGATTTTTGCTGCTGAAAGTTCTTGAGCTACCTTCACTTTGGAGCTTGCTTCCTTTCTCAATTTCTACAGTGTTGGTACCACTCTCCATCATATCCATATTCACTTGTTCTTTAGGCTCTTCCTATTCTAGATCTACTATCTGTGGGGATTGTGTGATCTTCATCTTCTTAGGGGCAATCTACTGATCACTGGTGCCCATGGATTCTGAACTACTTCTCTTGCTGTAAACACTTACTTTGGGGAATTTAACTATCAACTTCTGAGCAGTTTGTTGTGTTTAATTCTGTTGCAGGGTTGCCTCCATTTGTTGTGTTTGAGTTGGTTGCAATATTGCTTCTATATCAACATAGACTTCTAGATTTTCCAATTTGTCAAAACCCTCAACATGTTCATGCTCGTAAGGGGCATGTTTGTTCATCAATATTCTCTTGGATATGATATGATGTGGATCATATATTCTTCCCTATAGTTGTGCAAAACCAAACTCTTTGAGCTTTGCTTGGATCTGAGATAAGCATGATCTCATCTTGATAATGAAGGGTCCAATGATGAAAGGGAATGTGAGGTTGGAGGCTTTGTGAAATTTCAAGAAATGCTCTATTTCTGATATGATCCTTTGCTTGATGAATTCCAGGGAAAAGACTCTGGGTGTGAGAAAAATAGGCAAAAGGTAGGGGGATTCATGACAACCATAAACCCATATCACCATTGAATGCATGAATAGTACCCAGTCCCCCACTCTATTTTCTGGATTTGGCTGTAAATAACTCCTCATGTCATCCAGGACTCTTGGTAGGCTGGTATTGAAAATCAAGATGTAAACCCTGGACATGACATTGTTGATGAAATGAGAAATGTGATCCTATTACATTTAGTTGATATGAATGCTTCTTCAGAAAATTATCTCTTATTCGTTTCTAGGAAAATCTTCAGCAAGTATGTGTAATATTTGAAATGTCTCAGTGAGCAAAAATTCACTAGCTGTTTATGGATGTTATCAGTTATGAACTGGTCAAAACTGACACAAACTGATGGAATAGACTCTGATTGAAAAATGCCAACAGGAAACCCAACATGACCTCGACTACATGCTTGTCATTATCTAGACCTAAAATCTGACTCAGCAGAGAACAAACCCATTGGACCTCAATCACCATGATACTCACACTCATTGGCAAAAAAACAGACTTTCTGAAAGGTGCTCTGGTTTGACAATTGTCTGTAAAAATAGGTCTTTGACTTCTAATGTACACTCCCTGTAAACCCAAATTAGATTTTCTTCCTCGAATGGTTCATACATTACGAAGAAGTACTTTGGTATGCCAAGGACACCTCAAATTGATAGACTATCTACCCTACACAGGACCCCGAACCCATGTTTATTGACAACAAATTTCTCTTCATGTGAATACTGCTCTGCGCAAAAACCTATGAATTCGGGGAAAGGGAATGTGACCTCGATAACGTAAGGGACTATGGTGGTCTAGACTATTTCAAGGAAGGGTATCTACTTCCCTAAATTATTGGACATATTAGCTATGGACACAGAGATGGGAAAAATGGTGATTTCAGTGTTGAACACATCTGAATCTTGATCAATTATGGATTCTTAGTTTGACACAGGGTCTTTCTCTGTTATTGAAATTATGATAGGTTCCATTGTGGCGATGAAAAATACCTATAAATGAGTGGAAAATGACTGAGCTTGGTGTACTGTCAAGCTTCAATTTGAATGGAGTGGTCGCGCCAACTTTTAAACGTTCGGGTATTTTGAAAAAAAATAAAATAAATGACGAGTTCCCTTTATATACTTTCCCGATTTCGGGTTGCGATGAAGTGGTTTGGGGCAAACTACTTCTCACCCCGAAATGTACCCAGTGGCACGACGTGGTCCCGACCCAAAACCATGGTTTATTTTTCGACCCACGTTCGGGAATTATCCTCTGTGCAACTCCTCCCTCTGAAATGATCTTCGACCATCGATCTGGGTAGCTATGTGATCCACGATGTGTCGGGTCCCATCACCTTAGCGCCCACTAGATCTAGCCTTGTCCTCTAGTTTGTCACACCTCCACATTAGTTTAACACCTCGCTAAGTCTTGAAAATTCGACTTCACACAAAATATTTTATGGTGATAACACCGCGTACCTTCCATTGAATTCCCTTGACGTCGCTAGTTGACACGATTAATGCGACATCCCGTCAATCATTCTTGTTAGTGTATTTTGATAGACATCGCCAGTTGGCGCCTATTTGTCATAACCACCATTTTCCCAATTTTCTACCTTTTTCTGATTGTTGGTCCTTTTTCCGGCGCACTAGCTGTTCCAAGTGCACGTTATGCTGTTTGATTGGTGCATGTGGAAATTTTATTTTCATTGCACTACCTCTCCTTTAGTCAGTTGCTGTTTGTTGTTGTCCGACGCGGTAACCCCTCTATTGCTTCACCTAGTCCTTTGTTGTCTGTTTTTTTTTTTACTTTCTAGGAGGTTGACTATCCCTATACAACTTCAATCGAATCCCATTGATCATTCCTATGAGTTCCATTCCTCCCAAATCCTTCAACTATACAACTACCCCATCTGTGAAAGTATTTACTTCATATGGTCCTAACCAATGCATTCTGAGTTTTCCTGGGTGTTGCAAAGATTTACTGTCGTACACCAAACTAGGTCTCCCTCCTTGAAAGTTTTCCTCTTGATATGTATATCATGCCAATATTTGTCCCTTGCTTTCTGTACCTCTTGGTGAAACCTTGTTAGAATCTTATCTTCTTCCATTATCATCAACTGTCTAAACGTTTATTTTACTGCACCTTGCTTTGTCATGTTTGTAATTGCTGCTACATGCAGACTAGGTACCAAAAATTCTAATGGAACCACTGCTTCTTGTCCATACACCAATTTGAATGGTGTCTGCGCTGTCAATTTTTAACATGTGGTCCTGTATGCCCACAATACTACTGGTATATTTAAATTCCAATCGTCCATATTGGCGTTGCAGATCTTTGTCAATGCATTTTCTAGGATATTATTAAAATCTTCCACTGTTCCATTTGCTTTAGGATGATATGGTGTACTCTTTTGATGATAAAATTCAAACTCCTCAGTCATAGCCTTAATAGGGCTGTTAATGAAGTGAGTGCCTTGGTCACTCATCAAAATCCTTGGGCATCCAAATCTAGTGATCACTTGCTCAAACAAGAAGTGTGTTGTTGTCTCCGCATTGCAATCTTTTACTGGTTCTTCTTCTGCCCATCTTGTTAAGTATTCTATCGTAGTAATAATATACCTTTCTCCTGACCTTTTTGTTGGTGGGTTAATTGGTCCCACAAAGTCTATTTCCCATTTTTCGAATACCTGCAAGGTTACTTTTGGCCTTAGGGGCATCTCATCCCATCTATTGCGTTTACCAACCCTCTGACATACATCACATCTCTGGAGGTATCCTTTGAGTCTCTGTGAACAGTCAACCACCATAGTCCTGTGCGCAATACCTTCTGCACGGTAGATTTTCCTGCATAATGTCCTCCTGCTATTCCCTCATGGGCCTCTACTAAAATCCCAGGTCTTTCATTTTATAGTACACATCTTCTCAAGATGTTGTCTGCACCCATCTTGTATAAGTTTCCTGCAATCAATTGATAGTCTGCAACTCTGACTACCATATTTTTCTTCTACGCAATGCTGAATTCTTGTGGCATAGTCCCTGTACTCAAGTATTGAATGATGTCTGCAAAATATTCATTAGCTACTTGGACTGAAAATAATTGTGCACTGGGAAAGTTTTCCTCTATATTTGTAGGTTCCTCTCCATTAGTGATCCTTGATAGGTGATCGGGTCCTGCATTCAACTTCCCTCGTTTGAATATCACTTTGAAGTCAAATTCTTGGAACAACAATAACCATCTACAAATTCTCCCCCCCAACACTAGCTTGTTGACGAGGTATTTGAGAGATGAATGGTCTGTAAACATATTAAAATGTTTTCCTAGTAAGTAGTGTCTGAAATTTTGAAGCGCATAGACCATAGCTAAGCCTTCTCTCTCTCTGTGATATTGTAGTTCTGCTTCGAATCTGACAGTTTTTTTGCTAGCAAATTCTATAGGATGGTCCAATTACCCTACTCCTGGCTGTGCCAAAATAGCTCCAAGTGATATGGATGATGCATCTACATGCACATGGAATGTCTTTTCCCAATCCGGGAATACCAGTATTGGTGCGGTTACTATCTTCTCTTTTAGAGTGTCTAATCCCCGCTGAAAATACTCATTCCACTGAAACTTCCTGTCTTTTATCAACAATTTTTCCATTGGCGCAGTGATCTACGCATATCCTTTTATGAATTTCCGGTAGTATCCTGTGTGTCCCAATGTTTCTCTTAACTGACATACTAATTTTGGTGGTGGTAGTGTTGGGTATGTGTTATATTCTTTGCATGTGTGTGTGTGGGCGTGTCAGATATGACAACTGCGTTTTTGTAAATTAATCCCAGATTAAGGGATTAGGGTTTTGGTATCTATGAAATACCTAAAAACATTGTATATATTGTATGGTGAATGGTGAAATTCAATATAATGAATATAAGAAAGGTTTTCCCGGTTGAGGGTTTCTAGTATAAAATCTCTGTGTACTTTGTGTATGAGCCATTGATTAATTTCTGTCTTGCTTAAGAATCTATATGCATTTCTTTACTTCGCAGGTTTAAAACTTACAGGTAGATTAACACTTACTGCAATCTAGGAAGGATCTACTAGCAAGACTTGTTTGCATACTATATGGCCCAACAGTATCCCAAAGGGTGTTCTGAAAATGAAATTATTGATGTTTAATGATATTTGACACTTCCTACATATTTCTAACACCAAACTTAACACCTCTACATGGTCTTTCAATAGACTGTAGACTGTTCAATCATCCAGATATACCTCTGGAAACTGGTGGATGAATTCTTTGAATGCAACTATGACTACTCTGGAAAATATTGTTGGTGCATTCTTCAGTCCAAACGACATGACTGTGTACTAGTAAGGACCTCCATTCCATGGAAAACATGGCCTTGTATCTATCTTCAAGAGATATCTTGATCTAATGGTAGCCTGAGAATCCATCGGTGAATGAGTAAGCTTCCTGGCCTCCTACGTTCTCCAACACCTCATCTGTGAAATGAGTGGGGAAAGGGTCATGTAAGGAAGCATCATTTAATTTCCTCAGGTCGACACATATCCTTATCCCTCCCTATTTCTTCTCTTGAACTACCATAGGGCCTACCCATTTAGATTCCTATACTGGTTCTATGATTCCAGCCTCCAACATCCTCTCAATTTCTGCTTTCACTTTTTTCTTATATATTGGATTTAATCTATAGGGCCTCTGTCTGATCAGTCTTGCCTAAGATCTGGGAGGTATCCTCATTTCCCTTAGCTCACTTGCTATGGCTTTGATTTATGTAAGTGTTGTTGGGAACAGGTCATTGTACTTGTGTAGTAACTCTGTTATGCTTTCCATTGTTTGCTCATCCCAGTAGTCTCCAATGTTGGCCATTTTGGGATTCTCAACTGTTCCAATGTTGAATTTCTTCACCTTGATCGGCACAAAAAATAATTTTGATTCCAGATGTGGACCTTCCACCTCTCATTCACCTTCAATTTCCACTATCTGAATGTTTTGCGGGTCATCTTCATCTGGTGCTTCTTCCTACACATGGTAGCGTGGCAATAGTTATTTTAGTGTCTGTATATTTTGTTGTTTCTCTTCTGTCATGAGTTCAACTTCCGGTTCTTTAATGAATATCACCCCTCTGATTCATTTAAGTGCTGATTCTATGTTGGGGTTCTCATGTTCAAATGAGAAAGTGACTGTAAAATTCTACTGTAATGTTGTCCAGTTTGTATTTCCTTTGCGCAGTTCCTGGTCTGTATATCGGTTTGCTGGAATCCCTTCTAATGTGTGAACAAAATGATGAGGCCATTCCTCTAGTGGTGTCATCCTCCATAACATTTTGCACTTCTCCAAGTGTTCTACGGGTGCTCTATGTTCGTCATATTTCCATAGTTGGTTGGTTTCCTGTTCTGCACCAAATCTAATGCGTAGTAATCACTTACATTGGTACCAGTCCTTAACTATCCCTTTTTACGCACCCCACCATCTTGCAGGTGTTTCCTTGAGTGATATATCCATGGATAAGAGACTCTGATTGTCTAACACTTCATATTTGTATCATGTTAAGAATGCTTCTAAGTCATTCTCCCATGAAATCTAGGAGGTTCCCTTATCTCTGTACTTACCCATATTACTGCACGGTCTATTCTTGCACATCTTCTTGTGGAGACTTCGTGTAACCTCTGCTACCAGTTCTCTAAGCATGTATCTGATTTTGACGTGCATGCCGTGATACTTCTCCAACTGAGTAACCCATCTGCAGTTGGGTTCAAATAATCTTCTTCTCGCGCGGTTATTCTGTACAACTGGTTAATTTCATCAAGGTCTAAGCAAGTGGGTTCTACAAACCTTTCCCCTTCTGATGGATCCAATGGCGCAATAAATCTGTATTCTCCTGAATAAAATGTCATCTTCCTCGTTTTTAAGTTGATTATGGCATGATTGTCAAACGACCAATCCAAGCCAAGCAATGTTGGATATGGTATCGTGACATTCGCTATCTCTATCACTTCAAAATCATATTTAGTGCACACTCCATCTAGATATACTATCACCCCTTTTAGTCTTCCAATTGGTAGAAATTTGTGTTGATTGGCTAGTTTCAGTTGAACAAGTGAATATCCTAATGTGGGCTTGCCCATACATTGCCATGTCTTCTTGGGTAACACATTTACTTCGGATTCTAAATCCAGTATAATATCTCCCATGTTGAAATCTTCAATGTTGGCGTTCAGTCATAATTTTCTGCTTGTTCTCCTCCTTGTATGTAGATGATTCACTGTTTTCTGTTCTAGCTTTCCTTCTACCTCCATGCTACATATTTCTAGCATATTTTGTAATACTTTAACAAATGATGGATCATTTAGTAGTTTAACATAGGATTGAAAAAATCCCTTAATCGTACTGACTTGTCCTTGGGGCTGTGATTCTTTGGTGTGATCCAATGATGGAGGCATCTTGTATGCTGGTACTTCCTTAGTATGTTGCACAATTGATGTCGATGCAATGTCTGAATTAAATAGTTCTTGTTTGGCATGTTTGAATATCTCTTTCTCATTTTGCGCATCAAACTACTTCTGTTGTTCGACACTCTTCTTCACCCATTGGTGTTGTGTTGGATCTTGTCTTACAGTGTTGTTTCTTGTCTTAGCTCCTCCATGTGTAACTATGTTGATGTTTCCTTCGTCATCCCTTGCTTCCGCTGAAATCCATTGAAATTTATGATTGTTCTGATTTCTTTTTTCCTAGATCTTCCCCAATAATGTGGGACATTTTTCTATGTCATGATTTGATGCTTGACAATACATACATGTCAAATGTGGAAGTGGACATTCTCTGGCATAGTGTCCAGGTTTTTGACAATTGTGGCATACCACTGGTCCTTTGGCTCTTCTAAATCCTCCTCTTCCTCTTCGTCCAACTATGTAACCAACTCGATCTCCTCGTGGTGCATTATACTGGGGCGCCTGGTTATACGACCCAAGATTATAGTGTGGCTTTATGTTATTGTACCGTGGCTGCACAACATTATATTGCTACTGCACAATGTTATACGGGGTTGGTACTTGGTTAAACTGAGGTGTGGATTTCCCAGCAATCATTTCTCCCTGCACCCTATAAAAATCTGATGTTCTTTCCCTCATCAATTCCATGGTCCTGCAATCTTTGTCATCATGGATTACTGACTTTCAAAAGTTTCAATTTGAACTCTTAGGTACTATCTGGTACTTTTGCATCATTGGACAATGATATGGATCATGCCCCTGTTTCTCACAGATCTCTCACCATAGTCCTCCTTTTGGCAGCGGGTTTGGCATTCCTGCTACCATGTGTTAGAATATGAAAGATTGTGCTCATTTTACCATTGACAATACCCTTTTCACCCAACCATAGGCCGAAGCCACCCTCCAAGCAACTTGACCTTGAAAGAAGAATATTGGTAGCAATCAATAGCCAAGCAAGGCTAATGCACCAAGCAAGAATAGAAACCAAAGCTGATCAGATAGCCCCACCCAGAAACTGGTGCAACACCTTCCCCAGAAACTTGCGCACAAAACTGCCAACTGCAGTGCGCACAAATGGCTCTTTGCAATTCTGAGAATGTGTCAAATGAGAGACTGACGCCCTATATTTATAGTGGTTCTAGCAGACTTACTGGGGCCGACTTCTCCTTCTAGGTACTAATTAATTCATATTAATTATATTTCTACAGCCGACATCTTGTCTAGCGTTTCCCTTACTTCTTTTCTTCCTTCTGGAATATTCTAATCTCGTCATATGTCACAATAGAGGTTCATACCTCCCGAAGATACCATAATATTAACACTCCCTCCTAGCTAGGGAGGTATGGTCTTGAGCACAAACAGAACATTCAACTGGTACTATCACAGGCACCGTCATTATTATCCAACTGGATAATCTCCTATGACAACTGGTATAATATCAATTGATAGAACACACCTTTGTTTATCCATGGTAGTACACAACTACTCAAACCATGACACATATTCATGAACAGTGGAGCAAATCCACCGCAGTAGTATATCTCTAATGTTTGGAGACAAGCAGTCTCCATAACAATCATCTGATGACAACCTGCACAGAAAATTTGTTAAAAATAAACTGAACCATCTGAGCTAATCTTTCACTCACATCTGTGAGATCTGAAAGAATATTTTCCCTCAGTATAGAACATCAATAGTGGTCTATTTGACTTATTCTTCTCAAACAAGGAAGACTAATTGTTTCTGATTTTTGAGCCATGGACCATTCTTCCTACACTAATCAAAGTGCACCCTGGAGACAATGTATAAACCCTAAGGAATGTATGTCCCTGATTGCTGAGCCTGGACCATTCCCCACCATGGGCCATTCTTCCTACACTAATCAAAGTGCACCCTGGAGAGAATGTATAAACCTTAAGGAATGTTTGTCCCTGATTGCTGAGCCTGGACCATTCTTCCTACACTAATCAAAGTGCACCCTGGAGAGAATGTATAAACCCTAAGGAATGTCTATCCCTGATTGCTGAGCCTGGACCATTCCCCACCCTGGGCCATTCTTCATACACTAATAAAAGTGCACCCTGGAGAGAATGTATAAACCCTAAGGATTGACCGTCCGAACCATTTCCTCTGTTAACCACAAGAGTAAAAGACTGTCCTATATCAACCTCCAAAATAGACCATTCCTCATGTTAACCACAATGAGAAATAGCTGCTCGACGATGCATGCCAGTCTTCTTGAGTAGCCCTTAAGAAGAGAGACTGCCCTAGACCACTCCCCAAGTTAACCACAATGGGAAGTCACTGTCTATGATACATCAACAATATGGATCATTTCCCATGTTAACCACAATGGGAAATCGCTATCCGTCAGAAATCTCAATCCACTTTCCGAACAGGAAAGAATCTGTCCAATCTGGACTCTTTTTCAATCACAAAGATAAATGTTTCAATAATATTTTTCAACAATATTTTTCAATAATATTTTAGTGCTCCATCCTAACCTAGAGAGTCTTCCCTTTCAGCTAAGGGAGTTATTTCCACGATCCCCATCTTCTCTTGGAAATATGCAAACTTTATTCTGGATAGAGGTTTTGTTAGAATGTCTGTTGTCTGCTCGTCAGTGGGGATATACTTGAGATTTACCTCTCCTTCCTGGACTTTATCTCGAATAAAGTAGTATTTTATCTCAATGTGTTTCAACCTTTCATGAAATACGAGATGTTCTGATAATCTTATACAAATCTGATTATCACAATGTATTATTGTCGATTCTGGAATCTGATCAAATAAATCAGAGATTAACTTCCTTAACCATATTGCTTCAATGCATGCTTCACATGCTACGATATACTCTGCTTCTGCTGTGCTGAGTGTGACAGACTTCTATTTCCTGCTACCCCAAGATATCATAGCGGAGCCCAAGCTGAAACACATACCTGAAGTGCTCTTTCTATCTTCTGCACTTCCTGCCCAATCTGAGTCTGTGAATCCATGAAGTTGTATATCACTGGATGCAGTATATCTCAAACCATAGTTTATTGTTCCACGAATATATCTTAATACATGCTTTGCAGCTATCCAATGCTCATGTCTTGGTTCCACCTAGAACTGGTTTAGTGTATTCACGGAAAAGTAGATGTCTGGTTGAGTATTTACCAAATACATCAATGACCCAATTTGTTGTCGATATAGAGATGGATCTACTGGATCAGAATCTGGAACTTTCACTTTTATTATATCTGCATTCATAGGAGTGTCCATGGACTTACAATCCATCATTCCAATTTTCTGAAGGATATTTATTGCGTACTTTCGTTGTCCAAGGAATACTTCACCATGCTTCTGCCATACTTCTAGTCCCACGTAATAATGCATGAGACCTATATCTTTCATATCAAATTCAGAAGCTAATTCCTTCTTGCACTAGATAATAAGAGACTCTTCACTTGTTATGAATAGATTGTCAACATATAATAGTAGAATCACAGGTGCGTTGTCCATGACTTTGTAATAAAGGTTTGGATCTGCATGACTCTTGGAGAAACCAAGTCTTGTTAGATAGTTGTCCATTATGGCATACCAAGATCTTGGAGCTTGCTTGAGTCCGTATAGAGATTTCTTTAATTTGCAAACGTGAGTGTCTTTGGAATGTACCTCAAACCCTTGAGGTTGTTCAATATATACTTCTTCTTCAATTGCTCCATTTAGGAAGGTCGTCTTTACATCCATCTGATGTAATTTCCATCCCATGGAAGTGGCAAGAGTTATGATAGCTTTGATGGAAGTATATCTAGCCACTGGAGCAAAGTTTTCGTCATAATCTTCTCCCTCCTTTTGGGAGAACCCTCTAGCTACGAATCTTGCCTTTTATTTATCCATGCTTCCATCTGCTGCATGTTTGATCTTGTACACCCATTTTGAGGTTACCACCGATTTTTCTTTAGGTCTTGGTACGATTTCTCATACATCATTTTTCATAATGGATTGATGTTCTTCCATCATAGCTTCTTTCCATTGTCCTTTTTGAACTGCTTCTTCAAATGTGGTAGGTTCTTCATCTAGAAGTTTCCTCATGTACGTTGCATAACTTGAGAATCTTTTACGTCATTTACTCTTTCTGAATATTCCTTCTGGAACCTTGAGTCTTTCTGCATATTGTAAGGTAGCTTCAAGCCAAGCTGGTCTTTTCTTGGTCTTAGGTACGATATCTGAATCAATGTTTTCACATGGCTCCATATGATGATCAGGTAGTTCCTTTTCGTCATTTACATTTTCTGTGCTTTCTTCGTTAAGTTCTTCAATCTCTTCTTCTTCTATATTTTATTCTATGAATTTCTTGAAGGCCATCTTCTCATTGAATGTTACGTCTTTGCTGACTTCGATCTTGTGTTGTTCTGGAATATATATTCTATAATCTTTGGATGAATCACTGTATCCCACGAATATCCCTTTCTTACCTGAAGGTTCTAGTTTATTCCTCTTGTCCTTGGGAATGTGAGAGTAAACATGACATCCAAATATTTTTATGTTTTCCACATTGGGTTTCTTACTTGAGAAGGCTTCTTCTGGTGTCATGTCCTTCAATATACGATGAGGACTTCTAAATTGCACGTATATTGATGTCATTGTTGCTTCTCCCCATAAGAACATGGATATACCTTGATCATTTAGTAAGGCTTTTATGGTTTCTTCAATGGATCTATTCTTTCTTCCTGCTACACCATTTTGTTGAGGATTGTGAGGAACAGTCAGCTCCCTCCTAATCCCTGTAGATTTGCAGAATGCAATGAATTCCTTTGATGTGTATTCTCCACCATTATTGGTTCTTAGCATCTTGATCTTCTTATTCGTGAGATTTTCTATTTCTTATTTGAACTCTTGAAACTTGCTGAATACTTCGTCTTTTGTCTTAACTAGATATAACCAAGTCTTTCTTGAATAATCATCTATGAAGATTATGTAGTAAGAATATCCTCCTAGATATTTTACTGGCATCCGACCGCAAACATCTGAGTGTATCAGATATAGAATCTCCTTAGATCTGTTGTTGCTTGTTGGGAATGGTTTCTTGATATTCTTCCCAAGAGCACATCCTTTGCAGATTCCTTCATGTGTAGACTGCAACTCTGGTATTCCTTCAACCATCCTTTTGAGAAAGCGTAAATCTTGATAGTTAATGTGAGCGTACCTTCTGTGCCAAAGCTCATTCGGGTTGACTTCGTTATGTACAAGAGCTTCTTCATTTTGTTCTAGTAGTCTATACAKATTTCCTTCACAACTTCCAATAACCCTAGCATTCTCTATGCTGGAGTATTTATGCCATGATAACACTTTTCCATCCACGAAAGCTATTCTATTTCCTTTGTCTTCTAGACAAGATATCGATACAAGATTCTTTTGTAAACCAGGTACATATAAAACATTGCTTAAGTGAACATAGTTACCTTTTTTCATTTTGATGGAGGCTTGTCCAAATCCTTCCACGAGGTAAGTGGTTTTGTCTCCAAGATCTACCTTGTATAAGGTCTTCTTCTCATTTAGATTTGAGAGTCTGGCTTGATATCATCACGTGCCTAGAAGATCCACTATCAATTATCCACATGTCATCTTCAATTGTTCTAGTAAGTGTTGAGTAGTGTAAAAGACTCATTGTTTCACTCATGTCTTCGGTTGACTGGTAACTGGTCATGCCTTGATCCAAAACTTCAACTTTGTCATTTCTATCTTCTGAGAGAGCTAAGAGGTGCGCTGAGTTAGGGCGCATTTGAATATCTTCTTTTTGAGCGAGATGCTCCATCGCAAGGTGCCGGATATGAGATTAGGGTTTCTGCAACTGCTTCTACTAGTAACCCTAGCGACAATGTCTTTGGAAGTTGCTCCTACTAGTAACCCTAGAGAAAGTTCTTCAACGAGCTCAATATCCTAGTGGCTATGTTTCCTTCCAGCGTTTAGACTGAATGAAGGAGGTGTGGGATCATAACCTGTTAGAATATGAAAGATTGTTCTCATTTTACCATTGACAATACCCTTGTCACCCAACCATAGGCTGAAGCCACCCTCCGAGCACCTTGACCTTGACAGAGAAAAATACTGGTAGCAATCAATAGCCAAGCAAGAATAGAAACCAAAGCTGATCAGATAGTCCCACCCAAAAACTGGCGCAACACCTTCCACAGAAACTTGTGCACAAAACTACCAACTGTAGTGCACACAACTGGCTCTCTGCAATTCTAAGAATGTGTCAATGAGAGACTGGCGCCCTGTATTTATAGTGGTTCTGGAAGACTTACTGGGGCTGACTTCTCTTTCTGGGTACTAATTAATTCATATTAATTATATTTCAGCAGCCAACATCTCGCCTAGGGTTTCCTTTACTTCTTTGCTTCCTTCTGGAATATTCTAATCTCGTCATAGGTCACAATAGAGGTTCATACCTCTCGAAGCTACCATAATATTAACACCATGTACTGTGTAAATGTTGGACATCCATTCTTATGGTGTCCTTCTATCCTACATGTGGTACACCAAACAAATTCTGTTTTTTCCTTACCTTTGTTCTGGTTTAGCTGTAATGTTAAGTTCTTCATATGCTCCTTCAAGTCCTCTATGGATGGATCTGTCTTCTGATATTGGTTCTCTTCCAATTGTAGGGATTCCTGTAGAGCCGTTGTCTGGGTTTGAAACTTCTGTTGTCGCAAAGGGTATTTCAAGTGTGGTAGCAGTGAATTGAAAAACAAATTCCTATGATGCATATCTGTCATGACATATTTTAGCTTTCCCTTCAATCGTTTGAATCTCTGGTCAATATCCCATACAGATTCTCTTGGTTTCTGTATAATATCTATCGTATCATTCATGTATTGATCCTCTAAACTAGGCTTCTGGAATTCATTTATCAATATATTTTTGATATCTCCAATCGTTTTGGTTGTTCCTAGTGGACTATTTGCTGCTAAACTCATGTACCAATCCAGTGCACGATCTCTTAGCATAATAGCTAACTGTGCAAGTTTAGTTTCCTCATCTGTGATCTATTTTTCTTCCCAGATATTTTCACAAATAAACAAGTGCTGCTCAGGGTCTTCTGACGCCTCTCCTTTGAATTTTGGTAACCTTATGGTGGGATCGTGTCCTGCCATCATGAATACTGAACTACTACCTCTGTGAGGTGTAGATACTTGACTAATGCTTCCTAAACTAGCTCCCATAGTTGTTCTTCCTTGTGTAGATGTAGTTCCTACTATCTTCCTTCTTCTGAAATTCGGTTATCTAATTGGTGGTGCTCTTCTTGTTGTATTAGTCACACATGGTTTTATGGGTTCCACACTGACACTTATTGGATAGGAGTGTTGCCTTCTATTTYCGCTCTTGGACCTTTCGTATTTATCTCATATATCGTGCACAGGATTTTATCAATCTRCTCCACAACCCGAAGATCCTCTACCTCTTATTCATCACTTTCCAAGTCCTCCCTCGCGGCTACGACTCTCTTCTTGGTGTTCATCGTATATTGGTAGGGTAATCCACTGCACTTTCTTCCAGTTGTTTCCATGATCTRTTTGATCTGGTCTTCATCCATCATAATTAGGTCTAAGGCCTCCTCCTTCTTACCTTTATACATTTCTCCTTCCATTTCTCCTTCTCTTGTTAGTTCTTCCCCCCTTCCCCCATGCACACATGGAAGTTTTAGTTGTTTGACACCATTGTCATTACCCCTTTGTTATATAGTAATATCTTAATAGAAGTATATAATGATATGATATACCTACCTCAAGGTCCCTTCAAGAACTATTGATCTGCTGCACTGTAATACTTTTTGCTGTATCTACTGTAAATTCTGTGATAAATCCTGCAACAATGTTGTCTAACCAGAAATCTATTGCACGCATAAATTTATTATCAACTTGTTGTAACTGCACAATCTTTACAGGATTCCACTCTAGATGTCTGATCCGATTTGTAGGATAGTTGTATTTCAATGTTTTTATTCACTCCTACAAAACATGCATGAAATCACAGAAAAATACTTCATGCAAGTCGTTGAATATGTACTTGTCTAGATATTTACGCGGTGTTAACTTCAGGTTTTTGTTATCTTTCTGCACAAACTCCAGCTCCTTTGTTTTCAACCATCTCTCTATCTCTTCCTTCGTCGGATTCCATGGTCTCAACATTCCCTTTTAGATTCTCATTCTTTTAACATCTTGTCGTCCGATCTGGCATTCTTTTGACGTGTCTTCATCATGTCTCATTTACTCAATTCCATATTGTTCCAACCAACTGGAAACAAAACCATTTGTTGGATTTCTGTCTTCTACTGGTTAGTTTACTTTATCGTTCATATGCTATGATCCTATCTTACTGTCCTAGATTGACTCAGGTTCAAATTTATTAAGCTCCCAACAAAATCCCTTTAAAACTACCGACCCCTCTGATAAACCAGAAGGCAACGCAACACACAGAGTGTACTGCACAGTCTCACCCGAGATAACTCTATGGGTGGTTGCAATACTCAGGTGGTTGCAACCTGGGAATGAGTGGAGATATGTGGTTGTATCTTGTAATCTTTGTTTATTCAACCTAACCTTTTATTATAGTAGTTATTCCATTCATGTATGTGAAATCTCGGATCTAGCTAGTCACTTGATTCATTCATCTAGAATTCAACATTTAACAACAATAGAGACACATACATTCAATCACATAACACATGTGTTACCGTGGTTCACCCCCTCCTGGGCTACGTCCAAAAATATCTGGCTCTCAAGATCTTTATTATGGTTCAGTAATATGTCACACTACGCTTGTTTACAATCTTGGATCTTACACCCTCAACCAACTCCTCTATCCCCACGAGGCTGACTAGATCGCACCAGGCTCCTCAACCTGTGATCTAACCCTCGGGATTGAGCCGATCACTGCTTATCTATCTCACTAGCTTATTGAATAGTACAGTTCTTACAATTTTTCCATCTCTCTTCCTCTCCTTCTCTCTGCCACTCCTTGTCCTTGTTGATGATTGCAACTATGTGAGACATTCTCCAGCTTACAAACCTGTGAGATGTGGATCATTGCAACTATGTGAGTCTTTCTCCAGCTTACAAACTTGAGAGAAAGCCACTAAGAAGGGTACGTGATTCTTATATGAGAAAAATATGGAATGTAGGGATGACCTCCTCCATTTAGAGAGTTGAGAATAAATCCAGATGATTCTCCAATGGAAAAAGGCGATCTGCTGAGTTAGACATGCCTGTGGCTGAGCACAAGGTGAACATGTGGAATCCCGAAGTGTTGGGTGCATTGTCACGAGAACAGAAATGAAGATGATGTATTAGCCTCCTCTGAGAAACATAGTTAATGAGAAACTCTAGATGATTATCCTGTGTGAGACAGAGGGAAACAAGATCTGTTGAGTGGATGTGCCTGTGGATGAGCACAGGTGAGTGTGTGAAGAACCGGTTTTTCTATGTAATGCAGTGAGCTAGGGATATGAACATCCCTATGGATGTGCCCCTAGTGGATGAGCACTAGTGAGTGTATAATATCCCTTGCTATATTTTTCAAGAGTCAGACCTGCCTGTAACCCTAATTGTAATGTAAAGGGTACAGTTTGGCCCCACCTTAATGTGATTAATAATTAATGTAAACGATAATTAATATAAAAGGTAATTAATATAAAAGATAATTAATATGGAAATTATTAACTATATTTTGAGTTATTGAGGTCGACCCTATTGTGCCAATAGAAACATCATTTGATGTGACAAGTCTTATATAAAAAAAGGTGAATCCCCATTGAGGAAACACACTTTTCATTGTGTCATCTCATGATTTCAGAAGTTGTCGTCTGCAATTATGAGAATTGCAACACCCTCTTGTGTGCTAGTTTTGGTGATGGTGTGGGAGGTCTTTCTCTTGAGGAATACATAAAAGGATTGGCTGGGTTTTCTTCCCTTGTTATGAAGGGTTTCCCAGGATACTTCTTGTGTACTTGTGCATGGATATGCTTCTTGTGGTCTTGGTTTTTGCAATAGTTATGGCTCAAGCAATTGTTGAAACAAAAAATTTAAAGGAATACATGAGCCATAGCTCACTGAAAAAAAACAACGTAGTATCAGAGCAGGTTTTGAAGAATACCCATTGCACATTGACAAATGAAGGTCGTGAAAAATTGAGGCTGCTAGTAGAGAAGGGCTGTATTTTTCTTAGCATAGGAGGGCCGAATTTTTCTCCTTAAAATCTGTGGTAGAATTGAGGCTGAACCTCTCCTTTATGTGGAAAAGTATAGGGCCGGACCTCTACCTAAATTATCAGTTGGACACATGCTTTCTCTTAAAGGAAAACACAACATAAGAGAATCCCTCTAGGACAACCACCAAAGAGACCTACATTAGACTCAAACTCTAAGACAACCACAACCGAGAAGGAGCCCTAACTCAGCTAGAACTTGAGGCTAAACCTCTCTTCTATGGAAATTTTTTAAGGTGGAGACTTCTCTAGGGCTGTCGTAGACTAAACAACAGAATTAAACCCTCTAGAGATGCCACATCTAGAAGGAGACCGAACAACATACTTAAACAACAAATTTCAGACTAGATTTTGAAGGAAAGGATAATTCTATATTTTGGGAAAATGTAGGAAGCATGAAATTTGTCTGTTGCAGATGTGATTACTATATAGAGAGTTTACATTATTATCCAAATATATAAACATGAATTCTTAACAGTAGTACCTTAGTACAACAAAATGTGAAATCGAGGGAATTCAATTTCGACAATTTATATCGTTTTCAGTGGGGTTTAAATTCCAGTTTGAACCTTCTTCTTCGTGCATGTTGATCTGCATCCAGATATGGTTGAGAAAAAATTGTCTACCTTAGTGATTATACAACCTGGTCCATTGTGAGAGAAGAGTAAAGTAAAGGAAATCCGAGAAAGGTGTTGATCTGAGCTAGATAAAAATGAGTTAAATAGTATTGTGAAGCATGGCTGGGCAAGTAGATTTGATAGGTGGGTGCACATTCCAAGAATGAAAATCCATAGAATGATATCTTCCTATTTGTGAGACACCTAACCTTCAAAAGCATAAGAAATATCCAAGGTTTTGTTTCTAAAGTCAATTAGTTCCATCTACCCTTTTCTAAGCACACATGGAGAAATATAGGATCATTAACAAATTGGGGGATGACACCTATGGAAGTGTTTGGAAGGATATTAATAGGAAGATCAATGAAATAGTTGCTATTAATAAAATGAAGCGGAAATATTATTCTTGGCATGTATGTATGAATCCTTTTGAATAAGCCTTGTTGCAGAAGTTGGGTACCCTAAAATGCACCGATTCTATGAAAACAAAGTTAGGTTGGAGAAAGGTAGCTGATTGTTGCACTTAACAAGATCTCGACAGCCTGTAGCATGGGAAAATTCCATTTGTGCCATCATCTCTTTACTAGAGGCTGATGCAACAGTAAAGGTTGATGCAGACTTCGTTAGAAACTTGTGTGGTATAGGTGGCTACAAGGAAGACAAGAAAAGAATGTTATTGACCATCATGACTTTGACAAAACAAGAAGAACCTCCTTCGGTGTACACCCTCAGGTATGCACTTATATATATATATATATATATATATATATATATATATTATTTGCATCATTTTCATAAAAAGTATTTGCAGGAGGAAGGAACACCTGGTGAAAATCATGGACCTAGAGAAGTCTCAATGCGTTCAGAAGAACAACACACTGGAAGGAAAAAACCTCAGGTTTGATTGTTTAATTATCTTGATACATTACAATTAGGTGTTGTAGCTGCGACAACAATCCTTAAATTGTTTTGATTCTAGAGATGTACTCACGAATCTACTCTAGGATATATTGTTGTATTGTTTCCTTTCATTTGTTTCCTTGTTCCGGACAGGTTAACAACAAAGGAAGATGTTTTCCTTCAAAGACTTCAAAGGGAGTCACTTGACTCAGAGGGAGTCAAAACTAATTAAGAAGAAGGAAAAGTCAAATACCTTCTCCCCCTTCAGCTGTTTAGAGGGAGACTGCCATTGATACAGCTGATCCAATTGATATTCCTAGGGACTTTACAGTAGGCCATAAAGGGCCTGTCTAGGATTGACAAACTCTGGAAGAGGCAGAAAGACATGCAATTTATTGAAGCATCGAGAAATATAAAACAAGACTTGTCGTCAGAGGAATCTCACAAACATAGGGAGTTATTTATGATGTGACACTTGATCAAGTAAGCCTGATACACTTCCATCCTTGAGTTGGAAGCTATATCAGATCGATGGATTCTTGAGGAGTTTGGGTTTCAGCAAGATTGTTGTTGATCCAAACCTATATTATTATAGTGTTGGTGACGAGAGCCCGATTTTAATGACTTATTCAGAAATAATTTTTGTTGGATACAAATAAGCTTTGACTACTGATTTTGAGATGAAGGATATGAGTATGATGCACTACTTCTTGGGACAAGAAGTATGACAGAGGACCAATGAGATTTTCCCGAGTCAAGGAAAATATTCAGTGGGAATATTAAAGAAGCTAAGTATGACAAAATACAAAACCACCGCGATGGATTTAAAGAAAATGAATGATGATGATTCATACGAGATTGATCCATAACTGATTGGATCATTGATGTATCTGGTTAACACCATATCAAATTCATGCTATGCAGTGAATGTACTTAGTCAATCCATGAGTTAGCCAAGATAGACTCACTGGATAACAGTAAAGCATGTATTGAGATATATATTAGGCACAATTGGATATGGCTTGAGATATGCCTCCAGTGTGAACTTCAGTTTGTAGGATATGTCGATATAGATTGAGCAGAGAGTACAATGGACTAGAAGAGCACATCCGATTGTTGTCTTACCGTGAAGTTTGCCATAATTTCCCGATGCAACAGGAAACAAAACACTATGGCCTTGAGTACCATAGAAGAATAGTGTATAACATCGAATGTGAGAAGCCATATGGCTTCACAAGATTATGACAGATTTACTTAACCATGAGATGGATCCTATGATTATAACCAAGAGCCTTGTGTAAAGCTCTTTGAGAACCCAATTTTTCTTGATGGATCGAAACACGATGATATGAAATATATTTATATCAGATATATGATGTAGAGAAAAATAATACACATGAAGTACCTTCCTACACATGAGCAGATTGCAGACACCTTCACTAAATTAACTTAGTGAAGAATTCCTCCCTGGTTGAGAGGGAGTGTTGATGACTCCAACCGAGACAAAGTTCAAAGTACATTCGTGTGAGACTTGGCATGATGAAGAATGCCTCCCTAGATGAGAGGGAGTGTTGATGATTGCATCTTTGTGAGACATTCTCCAGCTTACAAACCTATGATATGTGGATCATTGCAGCTATGTGAGTCTTTCTCCATCTTACAAACCTGAGAGAAAGCCCCTAAGAAGGGTATGTGGATCCTATCTGAGACAAAGCTGGAACATAGAGATGAACTCCTCCATTCAGAGAGTTGAGAAGAACTCCAAATGATTCTCCAGTGGGAAAAGGCGATCTGCCGAGTTAGACATGCCTGTGGCTGAGCACAAGGTGAACGTATGAAATCCCAAAGTGATGGGTGCATCATCATGAGAACATAAATGAAGATGATGTATTATCCTCCTCTGAGAAACAAAGTTGATGAGAAACTCCAGATTATTATCCTATGTGAGACAGAGGGAAATAAGATCTGTTGAGTGGATGTTCCTGTGGATGAGCACAGGTGAGCATGTGAAGAACTGGTTCTTCTGTGTAATGCAATGAGCCAGGGATATGGACTTCCCTATGGATGTGCCCCTAGTGGGTGTATAAGATCCCTTGCTATATTTTTCAAGAGTCAGACCTGCCTGTAACCCTAATTGTAATGTAAAGGGTACAGTTCGGCCCCACCTTAATGTGATTAATAATTAATTTAAAAGATAATTAATATAAAAGGTAATTAATATAAAAGATATTTAATATGCAAATTATTAATTATATTTTGAGTTATTGAGGTCGACCCTATTGTGCCAATAGACACATCATTTGATGTAACAAGTCTTATATAAATAAAGGTGAATCCCCATTGAGGAAACACACTTGTCATTGTGTCATCTCATGATTTCATAAGTTGTGGTATGAAATTATGAGAATTGCAACACCCTCTTGTGTGCTAGTTTTTGTGATGGTGTGGGAGGTCTTTCTCTTGAGTAATATAGAAAAGGATTGGCTGGGTTTTCTTCCCTTATTAAGAAGGGTTTTCCAGGATACTTCTTGTGTACTTTTGCATGGATATTCTTCTTTTGATCTTGGTTGTTGCAATAGTTATGGTTCAAGTAATTGTTGAAACAAAAAATTTAAAGGAATACATGAGCCATAGCTCACTGAAAAAAAACTAACAGTCTTCTCCTCTCTTTCTCCCCATGCTCCTTCTCTCTAAGTACTACTTATTTATATTCTTGGCTCATCATCCATTACAATACATTGAAAAAACCCTAACCCTAGCGTCATTAGGTATTTATTGCATGCACGCCTCACTTCCTTCCCTCGTACATGTTGCTTTTCCTTCCAGATGTCCTTTCATTCTTTCATGCTTCTCTTCCCAAAAATAGGCTTTTCCCTTGATTGGGTCTGCATCCAACGTCTCTCTAGAGGAGATGTTAGTTCATATTGCAAACAAGTACAATAAGCATCTATATCAATTCTATTCATATGAAATCAGGTATTCATTGAACCTATAAATAATAGAACATTTCAAAGACTTCTTTCACAATTTGTAATGTAGCAACTATCAACCTTGGTATGTGCAAATTGAAACTTAACAATTTGATCAATCAAACCTGGAACCTGGAGCCTCAATTGATTGTTCCTCTGAATATACTGAATCCAAGATCACTGCTTGGACAAGGTCTCTTTTATATTCCCTGCAAAATACACTCATGCTTTTGCTGGATGGTATAACATGAAAAAGCATATACAAGTGCATACCTTTGAAATTTGCAACATCATTCCGCTTGTTTCTAATCTGAAACTATGCACCATATTGACAAGAAGAGGTTAGAGACTGAATCAAAAGGTTCAATGATTAGAACAAGCTAGAAACCCTGAAATTACAACTTTGACCACAAAATGAGTTTTGACCAAAAGTCAACCTTTGACTTTGACCAAAAATTCAAACCTGACATTTTTTCTAGTTGAGGGTACCAAGAGGTTTTCTAGGCTAGGGCGCACTAGGATGTCAAATAATTAGGTCAAACACTTCACTAGAAGTGCTTGACACAAGGGTTAGGGTTTTTGTTGTCGTTGCAAAAACTTGACTGCAACTGCAACTGCAATTTGGTGCTACAATGAGCTTGTCAAATGACTTCCCAATCTACCTTCCAGTGGTTAGACTGTCCGAATATAGTGAGGGCCCATAACCTATTAAAATAATAGGTGTGCTCATTTTACCATATACAATTTCTCAATATTGTCACCCAACCATAGGCACACAACCACCCTCGAGCACCATAACCTTAGCAGATAGAATAATTCCAGAAGCAGTACTAGACCCAAAAATTAACCAAGATATAGCGTATCTCTCTCTCTCCAAGAATAACGCACCAAACAGAGAGTCCACAAACCTGAAACAAAGACCAACAAGTTAGTTGCAATAGTTGTAGTTGTACTCCTTTTCTAAACTTGCGCACCACTTGACTTGTGTGAGTTGTGAATGAGTGAATGACCAAATGAGATCAAGCGCCCTCTATTTATAGTGCTATTTTTCACCTGTCCAGGACAACTTCTTCTTTTAGAGGCTAATACTTAAATATTAATTCTTTTATTGAGCCAACATGTCTTCTAGGGTTTCCACACATCTGTTTAGGGTTTCTCTAGCTTTCAGAACATTCTAATCTAGTCAGAGGTTACACATGGAGGTTAATACCTCCCACAATTACCATAACATCAACATGGGCCACCATCATCAAATGAACCATGTTGAAAAAATGGAGTTGAGCTATAGTGAGGGGGGAGGCATCTAAGGGGTTGATATCTGTGGAGAATGTTGGTCATCATCTCTAGGATCATTGTTTGCATTGTTTGCAAATGATCTCCTCTAGTTACCCTAGGTGAGAGGGGGTAACAATCAAAACATAGAGAGAAGACACAAACATAGGTCACACTCTCATTCAAGGGGTAAGTCAATGCATTGCCCTAGGTCTCATTCACGCTCATGCTTTAAAATGTGCTTTCATCTTATTAATTGGATGAGATTTCACACAATTTTATTTGGGTTTGTTCTATCATACATTGCTTAATTCTCTTCCTTACAATTTCATATTAGGGTTGTAGCTTTCAAATTTGGTGGAAAAACATTTTAATTTTTTGCATATTCATATTCCATATTTTATGTTATGGTTTGTGGTAGCTCTTATATTTCACTCATATGAAAGATGACCACAACACTATACCTTAAATGTATTTCAATTATTTTTTTGTCTTCGATATATCTTGAGTACAT
>ML779124.1:1077083-1117369 GCA_009831015.1 Picea engelmannii | reverse complement strand
GGACACAAGGGGAGCCTTAACACTCTCTTCCAAAACATCCTCCAAATATTTTGTTCCTTACACTTGTGTCTCGGAAAATATTTGTCATCAGAATTATAACAAAGTCCTTTGAGTTGGCGTTCAACCATTTCAGCCCTGGTCAATTTTTTGATATTTAGTTGAGTATAAGGAGGAGTGGGATTTATGGGTTTAGTGCGAGGAATAAAGGAGGGTTTTCGGTTTTGAGAAGAGACAACATGTTGTGATTACTTAGCTCTTTTAGTAGCATCCATCCAACCCTGAGGCTGATCCATGAGGACATAGGCACAAATCTCATCCTTGAGGCCACTACTAAAACATTCTCAGAAAAAAGCATCAGACATGCCCTCTGTATGAAAAGCCAGTCACTCAAAAGCAACTATAAAGTCTTCCATTGTTCCATATTGTTTCAACTTTGTCAAGCGACCTAAATGGTTGGTGTCAATGTCAAAGAATTCATAAAGCTCTGCCACAAGGTGTGTCCAGGCCACATACCCTTGGCGGACATTTTTTCTCCATTGCCACCATTTCCAATGTTCTTGATCTAGATGGAGAACACCATACCAGAGTTTGGCCAACTTGTCCGTAATGCCATAAAAAGAGAAATAATGTTCCATCTGAGTTACCCAGCCAGTGGGATCTGATCCATCAAATTTGGTCACACGTGGAAGGCATAGGTCACGTTGAAAGTGATGGGGCTGAAAATTATGGGAATGAGAGGAAGTTTCACCTTCAGTATGCAAAGGTGGGTCATATAAGGGAAGATCTGGAGGGATATGCAACTTGGCGCAGATCATCGTAGTGATAGATTCAAGTTGGGTAGTAATGTATTGTTTGAGGTCTTGTTTGAGTTCCTTGATTGAGGCGACGATGGAGGAATGCATGTTTTTATTGATGGTGGCAATATTGGCACTGAGTTGTCTCACTTCTTGTTGGGTTTCTATGAAATTAGAGTGCAAGGTATTGAAGTGAGCTTCCAAGTCTTGGCTACGGGTATGGGACATGAAGACGAGGGAACACGAAAAGAGGCGGGTGGGGCCACACGTAAGATGGGTAATAGGTGAAGTGTATCACAACGATCAGGGCAACGAGTTGAATCCAATGGGGTAAATTCTAAATAAGGGTGTTGGAAGGGGGTCGGGTCCAAGAGAAAAATTTTTTTGCTGAAGAATGATAGGTATGACTACACTAAGGGTGAATAGAGAAATCCAATGGAATAGGTCTCAAATAATGGTGCCAACAGGATCTGAGTTATCCTCTGATTTGAAGAATACTATAGTGATGAAATGCCCAATTGCTTAATAGGAAGAAATGTGTAGTAATTTTGCAACTCGAATGCAGGAGACACAGTTGCGCGACAATAGATCTTGTCTGTTATGTTTTTATTTCCGTCCCAAAGGTGAGGTATTCAAGGGTTCTACATACAAGGGTTTTCCCTGTGTTATATATCTCTGATATACGTGCGGGGTCCAATAGTAGTACTCGACCCAATATATTAGGGCACCAACTAAGGAGGCTAGGCCACGCCCTTAGCCGTACTACCCGACTACCCAGGTACTAGAGAGTATCTTCCCGAGTGTTGTTCTCGGTGGCACTATAGCAGTCAGGAAGTCAATCGATTTATCTATGGAGGGCTTAAGGATATCTAGGTCGATCCTTATACAGGTGTTGTTTGATGCGCTACCACTCGAAGGGGTACCAACAATGGTTACAAGGGTGTCCAACAAATGTGCTCTTAAGTACCACTTATATTTCATGCGTGTATGAATCCCCGACCGCGAGTTTATGCACATAACGACATATCTCTATAGCTTAAAGACGTTGGAATACGTCTCTACCCTGAAATCAATTAACCCACAATTTTCTACCAAGGAAGGTGCTTTGATACCACTTGCAATATTCTAGATATAAAAAAGTATTCAGAACATAAATAAATAGCTAGAAATGGAAGATGAACAACAATATAACCAGAACAAAACCACAATAATATCAAAATGATACCAGAATAATACCAGAAAGAGCACTTTGATTACTGAGAGAAATGTTCACTTGCCTCTTCGAGGGGGCAACCTCCAACAGAGTAGAGCTCTATTAGAATAATATCCAAGACAAAAGTTCTCATACCCTCGACTCCTATTTATACTAAACATGTCTATCAAAAGAACCATCTACAGAAAGATCCTTCTAGAAGTGAAAGCTTCTATTAGGTATTCTTACATAGGACTTATTCTTCCTTACTTTTAGGCCTTACTAATATTGACCTTTATTACATGAAAATATATTATTCTACCTACGTGAGGGGTTAGGTCCCTAACATTGAAGGTAGGAAGGATTGAAGAAAAAGATGAACAAGGAAGGTAGGGATTGAGGATTAAAAGAGATGAAGAAGGTATATTAGAAGAAGAAGACGAATTTTGGGTACAACGCAATGGATGAAGGTATAATAGGTTGAAGACTGGGGCTGGGAAAGGGGAGAATCACAACGTGTATGAGAAGAGAGAACCCTGCGCACTAATATATATCATAGATATGTCATACATAGAAGGAGAGGAAGAGGATTCTTAGTGAAATCCTATAATATAATAACTGGTAAGTCCTACTTAGGCTAGATCCTGTGTCGAATCCACAACCCCATGTGCATCACCTAGATCTGAGGTAATAGTTGAAGAATTTTCAAAATCACTTATAGTTAGTGGAGGAAGCCCGAATAACAATATCCATAGAATTGTAAGTAGTACATCGAGTCAAAGTTAGTCAACGTCACAAAAGGGAGGTACTACACAAAATAACATCGAAGGGTTAGACAATACATTGAGAATGCCTATGTTCCATGGGGTTGGGTTAGAGGACCCAAAAAAACATCTATTTGTATGTGAGACAATTTGGGATTCAAAGAATGTACAAGATGAGGTAACAAAGATTGCATAGTTGGAAACAACATTTAGAGGTTGTGCATTGTTATGAGAAAAATCTCTCTATGGATAGGGGTAAACCACAATAGACAGAATGACACCCAGAAATCAACTCTAGTCTCAAGTATGCTAGATAAATGGAAATGCTAACTAAAATAAGGCTAGAAGCCTACCTCATCTAGATGTTCGAAGAATACCACTATTGAAACTATGATCCAATGCTTGATACTTTCAACCTGTCCTCAACATTGAAGATACATAAGCATATAGAAATTATATAGAATGTTAGAATATAAACTAGCATAATCCATTAACATGTATAAAAAATATTCCCATGGAAAGTAATACAAATATTTGCAACATATAATTGGATGAGAAAAGAGTATTTCTATTAATGTAATCAACAGAAGTACATAGGTGAAAAAATTATGTAATGATGCATATTGGAACTGTGAAACTAAGTCCCTCCACCTAGGACTTCACCACTTCAATCCTCCACAAATGCAAGCTCACAAGTTGTAGGAGTAATTGAGTTTGTCCTTCTCAAGATAAGAAGAGCTTGGGGGTTGAAGAAAAAGGAAGTTCAGATCTTCAAGGATAAAGGGATGCAGACTCAATATGAGGTGAAATTTCTCTAGAGTGTATTTGCTCTCAATGATGAATTTCATCAAGGCTTGTATATGGCTCAATTTATAGCCTTCAAATGGAATTTAAGGGTCGATTCAGAGCGTTTCCAGTATATGGAAGTTCGAGGATCATAGATATCATGACTTGTCATGGAAACCCCACATATTTTTTAATTTTTGAGCACAAAATCAGATGTACCTAGGTTGTAATGGAGCAACCTACGTATACGTGAGTTGTCTAACTGTGGCCTGGTTATATGTACAAAAGTTTGAATTTTTTACTCTAGAATGAGTAAAAGGGGAATTTGAGTCTGTAGAGGGAAAGGGAAGGCCATCAAAGAAAGATGCATGGAGTGTGTAATTTTTTTTTATAACAGATGCCCCCTAATGTGTGAGGTCATAGGAGTAATCGTGATGGACGAAATACATTAAAATTCCCAGAAGTGGAGTAGTGAGGACCCAGCTGGAAGAACTAGTCACCCATGAGAATATTACAATTCATATTGACTCTATACACATGGCTTCCAATATTTATTACACTGCATATCCATGTGGATATATAGCAAATGGTTTTTCATGTCCATGAATAGGAAATACAAAGTAGACATCTGCCATAGGTTGTCATAGTCACAAACAAGACACAATGGATTTCAGTATCAAAATCAACTGAAGATATCTATATACAATGGAGTACAATCTCATCTTCCCTGATCATTGAAGTCATATAGGTATTGGTCTGATGAAAGACAACAACAAATATGGGATGTTGCTACTATAAACTGGAGGTCTTATACACTTTCCATCGAAGGTGAAAGTCTACATCATGTGAATAAAGGGGTTGAAGTCTAACAAAATGTGACTTCGTTTGATTACTGGTCATTGAGGTATATCACTAACAAATGTGAGACAACCCACCAATAATGAAAATACGTGTCAAGGCATTGAGTACATTCAACAAGTGTGAATAAAGGTGTTGAGGTCGAACACTTGAAGAATCCATTGATTAGGAGACATTGATGTATTCCCAACTATCGATGGCGGGAGAACCTGCCACTGATGACTGCAAGCCTCTAAGTACTCTTATGACTCTAGATCTAGTTTCCATAATAGATGAGTTGAAGTCGATGGAAAGAGAGCCTCTTAAAGGAGAGAATTAAGGCATATCTCATCATCCAATGCGAGGTACAAAGCAATAGATTTATGATTAGGAAGAAATCGGGAGAATAATATGTTCACGAGCCAATCACCATGTGCATCTCTCACATGCACCAGATGCAAGTAGTACACAAAAGAGACCCTCTGACTAGCAGTCAATAATGAAAATTTCCAACAAAGGCGAGGAAACCACCAATGGGGTCTAATGGAATCCAAGACACTGCATGAATCCCAATGTGTGAATAGATTTCTTACCATCGAACACAAGGGAAGCCCCCTAGTTAGCGACCAATGGAGAGATGTCATCTGTTTGATTCAAGGTCACCTACCAATGATGAAAGTAGGCCTAGGGGGAAAGGTAGGACAACAACTTCATGTGATTCTAATATGGGTATGGATGACATGAAAATTCAAGAGTTATCAGGAATGACCGACACAGGCTTAAAATTCCTTTGAACAAGAGCATGAGATGGATGGATGACCCAGGCAACATAGACTTAACACTGAACATTGACAAAAGTTTGTGACGTAGGAGGAATCAACAAACTTTCCATGGGGACTGGAAGAATAACCAATCGGAGGAGTAAACTCTAAGTAACGAGATCAACTTCCTAAGGTCATGCTAAACCCAAACCTTGTATGAAATGGACTCAATAGTTTTTTCTTTGTTCAAAGGCGACATGACTGCTGCTGATAACATATAATATTCTTTTCCCGCCCGTCTTTTTTTATTTTTTCATAGTAAAAGAAATGCTATGATACAAGAGAGGAAACGAGTGTCTCGAGTAAGAAACTAGATCCAAGAAGTGTAACATACCTATTCTCAATGCAAGGGGACACATGCAAGACATGGACACTTGGGGGGTGTGTTTCCTCTACGGGTAAAGGGTTGTCAAGTTGCAAAAGATATATTAATGGCACTACTTGGTTGTTGCTAAGAATTGTTGGGGAAAGAGGCTTATGCTGAGAAAGAGAGAGATGGAATTAGGCTCAACAATGCAAGTAGGATAATGGGATGCAATCACAACTTAACTCCAAAAGTGTCCTTTTTTCGTAGGTTTAGTGCCCTAGACCCGAAAAAATTATAAAACAATACCGAGGAGAAATATTCTATCCACAGATGACTAGAGTGTTCATTTTCTATAATTAGTCTATTTTTTCTGAAAAATGGTTAAACTTATACCAAAATAGATGTCCTTTCAAAGCCATTTAACGAGTCTGAAAGAGACAAGTTCACTTGACAATATTTTCATTTTTTAAGGAGTCGAAAAGATCTTAACCAAGACTCTGCGGGAGTCCCATAGGTAATGGTCAGAATGAGATTAAGTAAAAGTAATGAGGTTCCAACATGGAGTCATATTAGGACTAAAAAGTACTCCTGGACCTATGGAGTAATTTCAGCATGGGCACCCAATGACAAAAGTGTTCTAACTAGGGTACCCATGTTTGGTAAGTCTCTACCACTTAATAATGAAACTTCTAGTATCAACAAGAAGGTTCCGTGTCGCTAAAAAATAGGTTCATACCTAGTGCATATGAATCATGGTCATAGGACGATGCAAAAATGCAAAGTGGGGTGAGAAGCTATCTTATTTTCCAGTGATGGTATATTCCTATCCTAGGCACAAACGGGCTGAAGAATGTCGAAAATACATAGACACCCTAGAAAAAACCACTTCAAACCAGTTCTTACACTGCACAACTAGTCCATATGGTCTCAAAAATAGGAAAGATAGGGTAAAAACTATATAAAGTAGGTAAACATTTTCGGCAAATAGTAAAAATAAAAAGTTTTACCATGTCATTTGATTTTTTCACCCACATAGTGCTTTTGAGGCCATTTTACCCACGATCGTTCGGTGACTATATCGGGAGCTACGGTCAACAGAATTGGAAACCATCTGGACTAAGTATGTGCTCATCCTGTACTCTTTCATTTCAATGGTTTAATTCTTAGATTTAGTGTTCAATTTTTTGGTTTTGGAGGCCTTAAATTCAAAACTAGGGTGTACGTGGGCTATAGTTCATCGTGCCATGTATACAACCCCATGTACATGGGAAAAGAAAATCCCGGCCACGTATATTGATCCCTATAAATGAATTTTATAATTTTATCCCATGTACAGCTCCATGAATAAGGTTTCTAATAAAAAGTGAATCAAAACTTGATGTTTCCTTTGCAAGATGGTGATCGAATGGAGAGAGAGGGAGCATGAGGAGCTTGATGCTGCAGTATAAAAAAATATGAGGGCCCAACAAGATTTGAAAATATGTGGGCTCTATAAATTTTGGGCCATAAAAGGAATGAGGGCCCAAGTGAGGTTGCTCCAAAAATTGATAAACCACTGGGATCCGAAGACCGAGGCCTTCAATATCGATGGGAAACCATTGATAATTGAAGGGGACGATATATATTTTATCATAGGGTTGTCTCGCCAAGGAAAGATGGTAAATCTCAAGGCCCGAGGGGATGGAGTTGGGATGACTATGGAGGAGTACATCGCCACCTACTACGTTGAAAGCACAGAGAAAGTGGGGAGCCAACTCCCTATTAGGGTGATTGAGAACCTAAGTATGAAGATCATAGTCTTAGTACTCACACAAATATCAGGATCGGCCTCATTTCATCAGGAATCAAGGTTGCTTATGTTCTATGTTGTGGATTGTTTGAGACCCATGGTTTACGATTGGTGCACCTCACTACTAGACAACATGAAGATCCAACTGACGGACTTCAAACTCGGGAGGATGAGGAAATTTGGGTTTGCATCCATTTTATGTAGTTTTTTTTTCAAGAGGGTTGTAGCTCCGATCCCTAAAGTATAAATTATTCCACATGGTCTACGTGATCCATCCATGTCCTGATGGACCAAGGTGATGAGGCGGTTGGGAGGTGGTAGGGTTCCAACCCCCTACAACGATGAGTTATTTCACTAGTGGCGACGACATATCATTTCCATCGATGACTATTTGTATGAGGGGATCAACTACCGAGGGGACCGTGACATGCCATTGCCACCAAGATCCACCTTTGGAGAGATCGGTGAGAATTTGATTTTTTTATATTTCATTTTTTGTGTTTTCGATTTGATAAGTGCAAACAAAAACAAAAATATTTTTGTATGGTATCATATATTAACGTTTATTTATTTTACATAGACATAGGTCCATGAAGACCTAAAGGATACCCATGGCATAGACACAGGGGCCAAGGATATGAGATGGTTGGCGGGGACACAGAGAGAGTTCTCTAGAATGTAAAGGGAAACCTATCTCGTCTGACGCACATGATTCCTATGGTCTGGGTGGAGGATTTTCCAGAAGCTATGCAAAGGCATGTTATCGGTGTACCCTGTGCATGGGTGAAACTCTTTCGGCATCTCACGAACACCATAGTGTGATATCATGACACACATACAGGGCCTCAGGATTATATTCCATGATTATGTGATGTACCAGTTGTATATGTATTTTTTAGGGCTACAAGCCCAATTTTGTACTATGACACCATATTTTTTGGACTTAAAGGATGAAATATAAAAAATATTTTGGCCTTCGGCTTTACTTGCATATATTACAATGGATATATGTATGAATGTGTTTTTTCTTTACTTAGTTATGTGACAGATGCCAATCTAAAATGTAATTAGCATATGCATCAGATACTTTATTATAACTTCTAGGAATATGATTATAGGTAATTGTTGTATCATTTTCACCACTTGAATGAGCAACAGAGGGACACTTGAAAGTCCAGTTGGGTCAGTTGGACAGGACAGAAGTTAGTGCAAGAGTTAGACACATCAAGCACAAGAAATAAATAAACAACTAAGCTAATAACAACTAAAGAAATGAAACTACAATGCATAAGGAAATTAGAACCAAAATAAATCAAACAATTGACCAATATTCATGCCACCAATGGATAGATTGTATTAGTGGGAAAACACAAAAGAGAAAGGGAGACTTATGGGTCCCCTCTTCCTCCAAGGGAGGGCTCTTGAATCCCCTATATGAGAGCTCTTCTTACAAATGGAAAACTAGAAAGGAAATGGTGAAGAAATCCAAGCTTATTCCCTCAAGAGGTGAGGTGAATAGCTTAATGAAATGATGCTAGTATGCTCCAAGATGAAAAGAGGTTCCTTGTAGGAGAATAGAGGCAAAGTAACAATACAATGAGATTCTTGAATTCATAGTGAACCCATGGCCTCTTTTTATAGAAAATCTTTGAGGCATTTTCCAACCGGTCTTTAGTGTGAACAAGGGGCCCTTTAGGGCACCCTTAGGTCTTTGACCAGCCCCCCACTCGGATTCATCTCAGATTTGAGGGTCAAATCGACTTGGGAGCTGAACCAGAAGTGGGTGAGGGGCCGACAAGAACCATAAATGCGTCGTTCTTAGGTGTGTGCGGCTTTTTGCGTACACAGTCACGCCTCGGGCGCATGTGCGCTTTTCTGACGTTTCTGACCTGCGCATGTGCGCGTGCTTTCTGTATTGCTTATGCACATGTTAATTTTTTAAACAGTTGTATAATTTTTTCCTTTTTGGAAATGCATTTTTGAAGCTGTGGGTGAACTAATAGGTGTTTGGAGATGCTGGATTCCTGTAACTATTTGCGGACAAAATTTTAGTGATAACAGTAATAAAATCAAAATATCATTCCAAAAGTCATACCCAAAGGAAACGTTAGAGTAATGTAGGATCTCTCACCTAGTACTTATTGTTCAATTGACATACAACTAACTAGGAATCCAGGTGAACTTATAAAGATTGAACACCATGTGAAATGGCATCACATCATAGATCTATAACGATGCTATACTTAGCCACACTATTCGTTGATGGCTCCATAAAAACACCTTCTACCTCCAATGGTTCCTTAACTTAGTCATAAAGAAGGACCAAGTCACCCTCTGCGTACTGTTGGGCACAGACAGACTTATCATAATAGACCTTAACACGTCGTTTATTCACTTCGATGGTCGTAGAGGCATCTAGATGTTGCTCATAGATTTATTGTAAGGGTAAGAGGCATTCTTTGAGGTCATTCATGTCAGGTAAGAGCTTGACTACCAACTTAAGGGAAGGGATTTCACATTAAATAGGAAGAATCAACTCCACTCCATGGACTAATTGAAACAATGAGAAACTAGTGGAATTTTTTATTGTGGTTCGATATTCCCATAGTGTAGGGTAAAGCACCGCGTGCTAGTTATATTTACTCTACCAGACAGTTTTTTGCCAAATGGTTTTTAGAGATTTATTCACGGCCTCTACTTGTCCATTTTCCTTGGGATAGTAGGGTGAAAAAATATTGTGTTTAAAACCTAGTTTAGATGATAAATCTATCATCATCTCATTCTGGAAGTGATTGCCATGATCAATGAAATATCCTTCAGGATTTAGAACTGAGCTATAATTTGATTGAATACAAAAAGTGTTGCAGTTTCACCATCAAATTGAACTATAGGTATGGCCTCATCCGATTTAGTAAAATAATCTACGACCACAATAATATGATGGTATCCCCCAACGGAGGTTGGGTTGCAGTCCATGAAGTCCACCCCCCACTTGGTGAAGGGAACAACGGTGATGACTAGGTGAATAGGGGCAGGGTGTGAGCACATATTATAGGCAAACACCTGGCAACGGTGACACTTCTTGACCGCTTCTACAAAAGCTTTAAAAATTGACGGCTAAAAATAACCAACTCGCAATATTTTTGGGTTGTCACAATCCCAGATAATTGACCACCACATGCCCTGAAATTCATTGAGAAGGGCATCAACCTCCTCATGAGTAAAAAAACAATGCAAAATAGCATCTACCCCTCGACGATACAATGTGTCGTTGATAATGAGGTATTTTTTAGCCTGATGGTGTATACGTCATCGATCGTCTCTTGAAAGATGTTGGGTAGCTTTAGAGTTTGAATGTAGATTAGAATATCTCCATACCAGTTGTCTGAAGATGATATAAGGAAGATGTGTTCATCAGTGAATGAATCATCATGAAAAATATCCTCATCCTATGTAGGGAAGTCTAACATCAGTTCCGCAAAAACTAGTGATTTCTTGGATTTCACGGAGGAAAAATCAAGATTAAATTCCTGCAAAATCACAATCCATTTATTGTATTTCGCCCCTATGATACGTCTGGTGAGGATGTTTTTAAATGGATTGATATCATCAACCACAATAGTCTTGTAGAGTAAGATATAGTGACGTAATCTCTAAATCACATGCACGGCTACTAAGGCTAGCTTCTCTATGTGAGAGTACTTAAGTTCAAGACCAATTAGATTTCGACTAAGGTAATAGATAACATTCTCATGGAGCTCGTCATATTCTTGAACGAGAACCATACCAATCGTCCCTTCAGACGTGAAAATATAAATAAGGAAGTCTCTACTGTAGTCTAGGGGCTTCAACAAAGGTGCTGACACTAGGTATTTCTTAAGAGCATCAAATGACTCTTGGGCTCACTCATCCCATATGAATGGAGTATCATTTTTCAAGAGATGCATGAAACTTTTATTTGTATTGGCATAGTTAGCTACGAAATGACGTAGGAAGTTATCCTTGCCCTACAAACAATGAACTTATCGAATATTGCATGGGGGAAACAATCAAAGTATTTCCTCAACCTTCATGGGGTCCACCATGATCCCATGCCCATAAATTATTAATCCCAAGAGGCATCTAGACCTAACGCAAAATATTCATTTGTGAGGGTTCAACTCAACGCAATAATACTGACATATTTCAAATACTCGTAGAAGGTGAGTCAAATGATCAACCCTCTTGCGAGAGTGAGTAGCGAGATCGTCTAGATAGGCTTCGACTATATGCTTAAGATCATGGAACACAAAGGTCATGGCACTTTGAATTTTTTTTCCAACATTTTTAAGGTTGAAGGGCATTTTCCAGTATGAAAATGTACCCCAAGCACAAATTAACATTGTCTTATGTTGATCCTTGGGTTCAATTTGAATTTAATTATAACCTGGAAAATTTGTCCATAAAAGAAAAGACTTTGCTTCCCGCACACTCATCAATAATATGATCAATAAAGGGAGTGGTGAAGTTATCTTTAGGACAAGATTTATTGAGGTCCCTAAAGTGCATACATGCACATATGGTTCCTTGCTTCTTATCTATGGGAATGGGATTTGATACCCATTCGATCAAGGGAACCAGGTAGATGAAGCCAACGTTAAGCAACGTCTCTACTTCTTCCTTAATAGCGGGGGCCTTCCTAGGATTTACAGCCCTAAGTCATTGTCGAACGAGCTTAGCATTTAGATAAGTTTTAATTTCATGTTCAACAATACTGGGGTTGATCCCTAGCATCTCTCCATACGACCAAGCAAGTACATCTCAGAATTCATTAAAGAGATTGGTGTAGATCTTAATTTATTCAAGTGAACAATCTGCACCGATATATATGTTTTTGATTTTACCAAGGGTTAGAGAGATGTTGATCATGCTGGTAGGATAAATGTTCACCATGTTTCATTTAGAATGTATACCATGTGTATCAAACAGAACCACGGTGTGACCGACCATCTCACTCAGGCTAGACCTAAACTCATCATGTTCAATCCTCTCAAGCTTTGGGAGAAAATAAGATCTGTGATGAAGGTCATCCCAAGGCCTATCAGGACCAGACATGGCCTCTAAGATTGCTTCATCCAATGGTAAAGTATCATTGAGGAAGTCATGTGAAATAGATGAGTGTGCAACCCATATGGGCTCTAAAACGAGATCCACCTCCTCCTTATGTGAGGTGGAAGGATCCAGGTCTGCAGTAGCTTCTTGCATAGCCTGATATGAAATCTCTACTATGAGAAGCAACATCGCCATCCCGGTGTGTGAATGAACTTCATTCCACATAGCCAAAGAAGTTAGGGTCCATGGTTCATTGAAATATGAAGTACTAAAAAGATCAGACCTTAGTGATTCGATGAATCATCGAATATGTCATTAATGTACGAGATTGGTGTTGAGAAATAAAAATTTCCCATTAAGGAGGAATACATTTTGACACCAACATTCTTTATTGCCTACTAAGAATTATTGATAACGAGGATCGAAGGTCCCACTGATGTAGTTGGACTTGGGTGTGCAAAAGACAATTGGTCGATCGTCACAATCTTTCCATCATGAGGAAAGCATAGAACGTGGAATATCGATGACACAATGGATATCATAGCATAAGTACAATTATGCCCCAGTAAAATATTGTAGTCCAGGGTGCATCAACCACCTTGACCTTGACCTCCACAGTATTTCCTCCTAACTGGAACAAGAAAGCAAGAAGAATACCATGGGGTATAAAAGAACATCCATTGGATGCAGTTAACACGGTCATAGATTGAGAAAGCGATGGAGAGCCAATGTATTTCCAACAAGATAAAGACATCACAGATGTCGAAGACCCTTCATCAATTACAATATGTTTGATGGTAATATTCATACTCTCCACATGGATTTGAAAGGCCACATGGTAAGGTAAGTGAGGCTTGACATCCGCGACATCAAACTTGATAATGTTTGATCCACACGGATATAGATCTTCTAATGCAGATAACAAGGCATTCCTATATGTAGGACACATCTGGAGCACCTCCAAAGCTAACATTTCTGGCATTAGGATTGTGAGCAGAGAACTTAAGGACTCCTTTCGAAATATGAGGCAAAGGTTTATTCTTATCGATCTACAAAGGTGTTTTCGAAGGAGGAGGCTCTAGACCTAAAACAGGTTGTGAAGAACCATAGTTGTGAGTCCTAGTGGCTACACTAATCTTAGATTTAATAGAATCTCCATTAAGGGAGTTACAGGAGCACCATAGGTAGAAGGTAGTCACATGATCACCTAGGTCCTCACCATTATTACCCTCAAACTTCAGAATGTCATATGGAAGCCTGGTAGGAATGAGGGGACATGACGGATCATGACGCACTGGGTCATTCATAAATTTTGACAAGTCTGGCCAGACATGCCCCCAGACCCAAAACTAGGATTTACATTAGACGTTGGGATGGAGGATGACAAGTGTGAATTCATATCTGGCATACCAAAGAGAAAGGATTAGAGGCCCAAGGCATCGACTGAGTACTATAATTAGGTGTACCACTTGAGAAAGTAAAAGGGTTCATTCCCATGGACTGAGCAGAGGCCATGGGCTGGGTAGCATTAAGCAAGCGAGTCTTCAGAATCCAAACAATCGATGATGAGGGAGTTGAAGAGACTCCACTAATCATGACAGATGATGGAGTTAAAGGGATTCTTGACACATTCATATATTAATTAGTACTCATGGTAGGGTGATTGTGATCCTGAGCAGTGGAGATATATGTACCATGTTTATTAACTCTACACCTTTTAGGAGGCAGCTTTAGTATAATACCAAATTGTGGTACTTGATTCAAAAGACGAAAATACCGATGGGGAGGTTGTTCTTCCTCCACGATGACTCAGAACTCGTGATGTAATAAAAAATCCTAAGGCCAACTAATAAACAAATAACACACTCTTAAATAAAACTAAAGGCCAATGCACACAAACATGATATGATGGATGAAGGGACCTCCCGAACTAAAGAAGGTATGCCTCTCCCAGGAGGGGATGTGACTCCTAAACAATAGAGTGGAGGTAACAAAATCAGTTATAAGGATCCTCATGGGCTTCATAGCAGAGTCGGTTAGATCCCTCCGAAGAGGAAATCTTTCATAAAGTATGTGTGATGTCTGATCCGTATCTGCCTCAGGGTACCTGCAGAATAACCCTTGCAAGAAACCTGTGTGTATACCTAAGTCATGCAACTAAATTCACCACAGTATATAGTCACAGGGTTGGTCCACCGTATGAGCAGGGTAACAAATCCTGAAGACTTGAAAGCACTGCCTCTCAAGGAGATAAAGGCATTAGCGAAACCCCCAAATACGAATAGAACCCTAGAAATATCTCTTACACTAGGAAGGTATTAGAGGGCTATCTTTGCAACCAACTTCACGCGACCTCATGCTTAACTCCAGTGTGAGTGGAGCCTCCCAAGGATATCAATTACACAATGGGTTTCACCACTACCTAGTCATACACATACGTTGAGTTTAATAGCCTTGGAGAAGTTTACTCACAAAATCCTATTCCAAGGCCTTAGGTCCTACACTTGTTTGTGTACCTTGAAAAATAAAATCGTTTCTAATCAATTTTAATTATTCAATGTTAATTTTAGCAGCTTCTTCTTAATAAAGAGGTGTGATCGTGAAAATGATGGTGTTATGACTCAGGATATATAAAAAAATAAGCAAATGTAAAAACACTGCCAATTATTAGCCTTGATTTTCAAAGAAATGGTATGCTTATAAATGTTGTTCTTAGGATGCAATCTCTTGAATTTCAATGAAGTGCAATATTTCCTAACATGCCAAAACTAATATAATGTAGAAAAAAGTGAAAATTCTCTAAATAAGATGCAAAAAAGAAAAAAAAAATTGTATTTTTAATATAATGAAATGAGAATTCAAGGACTGAATAAAAAACCTCTCAGGAAGACCCTATTGCAAGCACAAGAAGACAAGCCAAGTAGGACACCAAGAAGCGACTACCCAGACCAGGATGCAAGTTAAACAAATGGGAAAAATGAAAATAAAGGAGTTCACTCAAAATATTCACCAATGACGCAACGTCCTATCATTTTGTTGGTACTCAACAGTGAAGACATGGACCCAAGAAGTCTTAGAAACCAGAAAAAATCACCCAACAAACACTAAACCTAGCCAAAAATACATAGAAAATAGTGTACAAGACTATCTAGAGAATAAAAGCATATGTACACAACCTAAAGACAAACAACTCACATATGTACGTGACTTTCAAGGGAAAACCCGAGTATTCCAAAGAATACACTGACTAGGCAGGGGTTAGGCCAAGAAAATTAGATACAAAACAAAAAAGAGGTTGTCAAGCAACAACTGATATAGAAAATCAAGAAAATAGAGAGCAATAAAGGAGAAAAATCACCAAATACCCCAAAAGGGAGATCATCCCTAATGGAGTCACCAATTTTGTTATGAGGAAAACCTCTCTATGGCTAGGGGTAAACTACAACAGATGGAAAGGTTGAGCTCATGATCCAGTGCTTGATACCTGCAAATTGTCTGCAACATCCAAGATACACAAGCATATGGAAATTATATAGAACATTAACATATAAACTAGCATAATCCATTAAAATGTATAACAATTATGCCCATGGAAAGTAATACAAATATTTGCGACATATAATTGGATGATAAAAGAGTATTTATATTAATGTAATCAACATAAGTACATAGGTGAAACTTCTTTAACGACACATATTGGAATCACAAAGCTAAGTCCCTCCACCTGGGGCTTCACCACTTCAATCCTCCACAAAGGCAAGCTCACAAGTAGTAGGAGTAATTGAGTTTCTCCTTCTCAAGATAGGAAGAGCTTCGGGGATGAACACAAAGAAAGTTAAGAATTTCAAGGATAAAGGGATGTAGACTCAATATGAGGTGAAATTTCTCCATATTGTCTTTGCTCTCAATGATGAATGTCCTCAAGGCTTGTATATGGATCAATTTATAGGCTTCAAAAGGAATTTAAGGGTCGAGTCATTGCGTTTCCAATATATGGAAGGTCAAGGATCATAGATCTGGTGACTTGGCATGGAAACCCGACCATTGTTTTTATTTTTAAGCACAAAACCCGATGTACGCGGGCTGTAATGGAGAAATCTGCGTATATGGGAGTTGTCTAACTGTGACCCGCGTATATGTACACAATTTTGAATTTTTGACTCTCGAATGAGTAAACGACGAATTTGAGTCTACAGAGGGAAAAGCAAGGCCATCAAAGCAAGATGCATGGAATGTGGAAAATTTTTATCTAACACGCATTGGTCTGGTATATGAAACTGCATAGTACTACACCTCCAGGTCGAGTGAGGACTTTAACAGAATTTTGACAAGCATTGTTGAAAGAGTTCAAGAAGCCAAAATATGAGTCACATTACATTACAAAATTGAAGGAAATCAAGTTAGCCAACGCCGTTGGAGTTGAAGAAGGCACAAGATGTTAGAGGCGCGGGAATCGGTGAGAAGACCATGTCGGTAGAGATCGAAATCCTCGAAATTGCTCGGACAGAATCTTGGTTGGCCCTAAGGAAGCGCAATCTTCATCAATAACTGTATGGCCAATAATGAAGCGCAATCTTCGTCAATAATTATATGGCCAATAATGAAGATTGTCTAAATTTTTTTCACTTAACGTAGTCTAAACGTTTTATTTTTGTTTTTTAAAGCAGATTTTCCAGTTTGAAAGCAGCTTGGAACCAACAACTCCACATATTGGAATTATCTATTGTGGTTTCACAAGTCTTACTTTTTATAATGTTTATCTGAGCATACGGAAAAAAAAAAAGACTTTTAACTTCAAAATGAAACAAGAAAACACAGAAAATATATTGCGTTTCCAAAAGGTAAGATGGATGTGGTTATCATTGTCAAAAATAGTGAGTGTATACTGTTGTGGGTCTTATCAATACTATTTACCGCTAGGGTAAAGGAGGCATCAGATGGCAAGACTGTCCATGAACATGGCCAAATCGCAGAGACGGAAATGCCTTGCTCCTTACTTGGATAAGTGCACAAGAACTGCGGTGAGTTTGGCAAGGAAGAAGCGGGAGAGAGACAAATCGATTCGTGTTTAAATTCGGGACAATGGAGTCAGGACGGGGTTGAACGCGTCGGGGTTGGAGAAGGCACCAGATGTTGGAGGCACGGGAACCGGTGGAGAGACACGGGATCTAATCGCTCGTACAGAATCTTGGTCACTAACTATGTGGCCAGTAATGAAGCACAATCTTCGTCAATAACTATATTGACAGTGATGAAGCGCTCGTCAAAGATATGGCCGTAATGAAGCGCAATCTTCGCCAATAATGAAGCGATTGTCAAAGATATTTTCACCGAACTTATTTTAATTGGTTTTTTTGGCATATTTTCTTATCAATTTTGAAGTATGAAGTATGAAAGTAAGCTAGAAATTATTGAAATTGCAGATTTTAATTATTGAGTTTATAAAATACAAGTGTATTAAGTTTTTTTACCTTTGTAATCATAAAGTGTGTGATACAAATATCGACAACATTGAATTTTGATCAATATCCACTTACTAGGTAACATGGAATTTTGAGTGGGGATGGATATGCATCATTGGATTTAAAGTATTTACAATCTTCATCAATAACTATATGTTTAGTAATGAAGTCTGCTTAGGAAATTGAAGATGAGACATTATGCACACAATAATGATATTATTTCTTATACAAACCTAGATACATTACACTAATATAAGTGTTGTCAGATCCAACTTATTTCAAACTAGGAGATAGAGGTTGAGAAAATATCTCAACAATCTCCAACAAACATAAACCAAATCTAGTTACAATTATGGAAGCATTATCTTCAACATCCCCTCTTAATGCTTAAATCACAAATCACAATATTGAAATCACATAAAAATATTTTTAAACTTTGATCTTTGTCTAGTGTGGTCTTCATCAACATTTCTACCCACTTTGAAATCTCATAGACTATGCACTTTCTCAACCATCAACCTCGAGTGACCACTTGATCCATTTAAGATACAATTGCTTCTGACCATCAATGGCATATTTGTAGGACCGATGATTCATGACATACCCCGAACAATAGTCTAGATACTTAATCATTCTATTGACATACTTCCATTTGTCAAAGTATATGGTATACCGATGTATTCGTCAATTATCTACGAAAACAGTCTATACACTGAATATATCCAACAGTGAATCATACAACTTGACATTTTTTCGCATATGCAAACACACAAAGATAACATGTAATCGTTGTTCTTGGAGCACTAAAGGACAACAAGAAACACCGGCTTATAAAATACTGTAGACATAATCAAATCAATGACATGTTGTTATGGCACCGAAGTGTGTACAAACCACCAACTTAAATTATGTTACTATGTTCTATAATTGGTTCTTCATCATATAATTTTGCAAACCAAAATAAATATAATATATTTAAACTCCAACTCAGCTTTTCTACGAACCTCACACTTTATGCACCAAAAACATTCGACCACCACCATTGCAACATAGAATGGAATGTATACAAAGCAAATAAACAACAAACAAAAAATAGGCTTAAAAGAGATTGTGTTTGCAGAGCACAATCAAGAATGCTCCTTTAAATTGACATATGACATCTCGATAGAACATATATAAGTAGGTATTTTAAGAGTTCAAGGGGTTATTTCAATCAATTGTCACCAATTTTGTTAGACATTTGGCTAGTTCCATGTTAGTAGGGGCTCGATTTGCATCCCCCTAGGTAAGGTGCACTAGTCACACCAACAAATTTACCAGGGATCTCATTCGTGGTCGAGAATCATCCCTTGTGTTTTGCTATGAGATTTTCCATGGAAAAATAAAAGTACTTTGATTGGATATTTAATTAGACTCAATAAATCCTTAGTTGATCCCTATAGATATAAGTAATCTTTGTACATCCCCAAACAAATCACGTAAATCCCTAGTTAAAATCTAAATATAACATGGACTATGAATAAGTCTCAGATATTTGAGTCAAACCAGAAAAACATAAACCATTATTATTATATTGAATCCTTTATATATAGCTCACATTCCTATATTAAGGCAACTATTCTATCTACAGGATCCATTGTACATAAATTTTGATCATAAAAAACATGGATTATGGATTTTATTCAAAATACATTACTTATAAGAACCATATCTATTACAGCTAATCCTTGGAATCATATCACATTAAACCATTGGTAAATGATTCCATTTATAAGGATTATATTTTATTTGTAAGAATCATATCATGGATGTGGACATATACATTATTCTTAAGCTTTAAGAATTATCCACATTTCAAATAATCTTTTTAATTTTTTTTTTTTTTTTATCTTTAAAATATGGATATAAACATTTACACCACATTTCAAATAATTTTATTAATTTTTAATTTTATTTTTTATCTTTAAAATATGGATATGGACATGTACACTATTTGTAAGATTTATTAATCATTCGAATCATTCATATTTCATATAATCTAATTATTTCTTTTATCCTAATGTGATAAAAAATATCATCTTTATTTATACTTATATCATAGTTCAAGGCATCATACTAATTTTGAACTAATTATTCATATTTTCTATAATCCTTGAAATTATTTCTTTTATCCTAATGTAATAAAAGGAGGATAAAAGATATCATCTCTATCCATATTTATATCATATTTCAAGGCATCATACTAATTTTGATCCTAATGTAGTAAAAGATATCATCTCTATCCATGCTTATATCATAGTTCAAAGCATCATACTAATTTTGATCCTAATATGGTAAAAGATATCATCTCTATCCATACCATGCTTATATCATAGTTCAAGGCATCATACCAATTTTGAAGTCCAAAATTGGATTAGGAGTTAAATATGTAATTTCTAACCCCAAATCATGGCTTCCATCGCAAGGCAATAACAATCATCCATGTTTCAACAAATCCATGAAATCATACACATATTCGTCATATAAGTAAAAATTTTAATCTATAAATCCTATTTCAAGGTTTAAGCTCCCCGCAAAACGGATTATTGGATAAATCCGTGTTTTTAATCTATAAATCCTATTTGAAGGTTTAAGTTCTTTTATGTCCTTTGAGCTCCCCCACAAAACGGATTATTGGATAAATCCTTGGTTTTTGTGTAGATAAAAAAATCATTATTGTTCATCCAAATATTAAAATAAGGGAATTAATTGTAAAGTAGTTAATCCTTACCTTGTTGAACAAATTAAGTAAGGGATGCTTAATGGAACAAGTCGAGATTTGTTTAAATAAGGTATTTAATAAAATTAAATACAAAGTAATCCATAATACATTACCATGTAGTCATCAACCATCGTTGTAAGGTTCTTTGTGGATGGTCATGTTCTCTATATCGCAATCTCAAATTCCATGTATATCTCATATAATAAAGCAATAGAGATCAAACATGGCATTCAATTAGGTTCTTGTTAGTTACAACTTAAAACATCTTCCACAAATGTTTCAAGGTAGAACATTAAATTTTAGGAACCCATGGAGTCCAAGGCCAAAGTGTTTTGTAAAAATTCTGCAAAGGTAGAAAATCACAAGGCATTTCAAGAATATGATATGTGTCATGAATTAGGGAAACATGAGGCACAAAACGAGGTCAGTTACAATAAGAGGAGGGTGGAGTTACCGTCTTGGAGGAGAATGGGTTGATTCTTGAAGATTTACTTTATAATTATTTAATATATAAATATTAGTTATTTTCAATATTATTTAATTATGTTTTTTATATTTAATTTTTCATTTAATTTTAAATATTTAAATATTCAATTTTTATTTAAAAATAAATAAACATATTCTATTCCTTAAGGCCATCTTTTTCTCTCTCAATTTCAATCTATCACATATTATTAGTATTGTTGAATATAATACATGTAATAAATCACGTGGTACATAGTTTTCATATTTATATGTAGAAAGAAGGAAGTGTCATTGATCAAACAAACAGTAAAAATGCACAATACATCACACCAAAAGAAAACAAAAATGCATCACACCAGATAAAAACATAAATTACAGATGTATTTTAGATAGGTCATTCGATCAGTGTCCAGAACGGGAGGTAATTGGAAAGAAAAAAAAGTGCATATATTAAAGAAATAAATAAATGTTGCTCAGAAATCAAGAGTTCGTCTTTATTCATTCATGCATGCATTTATTATTAACTAGCATACCCCCGAAGCAAGGGAAAGACAATGCAGAAAAGAACAATATAGAATATTTTTTTAATTTTTTTTTATAAGTATACTATTTCATGAGTAGCATTGTAATGGTATATTAATCATGAGTAGAAAAGTGATTTGTTGCAAATTGTTTAGGTCAAAGTATGATTGACAGGTATTTGGTAGTAAATATTTGAAACAATTTCATTTCATGTATAGAAGTATGGATCATGTCTAACAACTCATGTATAGAAGTACGATTACAATGTAGAAGAATCTAGAAGGTAAGCGCCAAAGAACATAAGTGTGCCTCTTCTTTTTTTCGTAGTGAAACATAAGCAATATCCTTCATTTTTTCATAGCGTTCAAAGGAGAATGTTGGTGTTATTCGCATTCCTTCTATAGTAGTAGTGTGTGACATTGTTGTAAAGCTCAAACCTTGACGTTCAATGTTTCCAATGTCAATGGTAGACCTTGTTAAGGTAATGCCTTGAGATTTATGTATAGTCAATTTCTAGGCCATCTGAAGAGGAATTTGTTTCTTGTTACTCCTTCGTATGGGTGGAATTGGTACATGATTTGGTTGGGTTTGGTCCCATGGAGGGCCAATGTTTTTATCAAATGCCACAACCACATATGTTGGCAAATTTGGAGGGTTAGTTCCTGGTGCATATACAATTTTCTTGACTACTCTAAGAGCACCATTCACTAATCTTGCCCGAACCCATAAATTGCAGGATAACATAACTCGTTGGCCTATACATAACAAGACATGTTTTTCCAATTGGTCATCATCATGATGGTGTGCATTTGAAGCACCAACTAATTCTGCAGCACTACGTGTGATTGACTTATTCAAGGATTGAAGCATGAACTTGTTATGGTTTTCCACAAGAATGTTTGTTTCAAATAGGTGGATTGAAGAATCAAACATCTGATGTTCTCCAATGGATAAGAATATGTCAGTCCTAGATTGAAGGAGGTTCCAATCATCAATTGTTGGTGTAGCATTGTGAATGTTGGCTAACAACTGACAGAAGCAGGACTGGGTGACAAAGATGCCTTGTTGTCAGAATATTGTTTCCAACTTGATTATAGTGGTAAAGGTTGTCCATAAGCTCCTCATTGAAGTTTCTCCTGCATAAGACGTTTTTCCATCAAGCCTGGTGGCAGTTGACCCAAGTCGCCCATAAGAATTATTTAGCAGTAACCGAATGAGAAGTGGTTTTTTTTTGGAAATGCCTCACGCAAGAGAATTTCAGTTTGTACAAAAAGTCTAGATCCTATGAAGCTCATCTCATCAATTAGAATGTACTGAATATGTTTCATCTCTTCTTGGAACACTACAAGGGACTGACCATGTAAAGGCCTCATGTCTTTGATAGGAATCCTAAGTCTTGCATGTATAGTGGTCACATGCATGTCAAATGTTGCAACTCCAGTAGGGGCAAGAAGCAATAGTGGGTTATGGTCGGATGGTGCTTGAGAAGATAGTTCTCCTTTGATGCAGTGTATACGATAGAATTTTCCTATTCCTACAGTGCCTTATATAATCATCTTCAATAGTTATTTTGGTTCTCTTGCTTGTAAGTGTTGCATGATTATGTCGAATGCATGGTGTTGATGTGTAGAGAATGTATTTTTGGAAGGAAATAGCAGATTGCGTTCTTGTAGTATTTTTGTATTCCTTCAATTATAGTTGATGAAGTTTGGTGCAGTGTCTTACGTATCTTGTGATACTTCGATCCAATCCCATGGGTGGGAAGTATCAATCTCTCGAAGTCCCAACATGTCAAGAGAAGTGAAGTTGATATTTCCTATAGAGGCCAATCTTGATAAAGACTACCATTCATTCATCTCCATGTTTGGTTGTCTGTTAATATGTCTATCCTCATCTTCATATGTTTGTTCAACAGGAGTGGGAACAGGGATGCGATCAACATGCCATACATGGTAGTCATCTCTTATGATCTCCCAATTAGCCACAATGTCTTCTTTTGAAAGGCCTATAACTTCAGAGAAGGAACGGAAGATTTTGTATAAAAGTAGCTCACTCCAGTAGAAATCAACAAAGGTATTGGAATCTTTGTTTGGTATTGTAGTAAAAACTGTCCATACATGGACAATTCAAGAGATGTGTCTTTTTTTCCACTTTTCATTTTTTCGTTCTTGGTTATATGTCTAGTGTTTTGCGAGATCATGCAAACATATAAGGTTAAGAAAAACAGGACGTATTAGATATGCATCGATGAAATTGGATCCAGATAAGAAGTTAGGAAAATCATAGGAGATTCGAAGAAATATTTGACGACCAACATTGAGTTTGGTGAAGGTGCGGCTACATGTGACAAGGGGTAAATTTTGGAGCATATGGCAATTTTCTTGGGCACTTATGTCCCGATCTACAATTTATTTTGAGTGAAAACGTCGATAAGCAATTGAGGTAGGTTCATCTAGATGTGATGTAGATGCAATTATGGTCAACATATGGTGGTAGGTCTCTAATCTCCCCTCTACTTTGGAAGCATATTTGGCAATGTATTTTAGAACTGCATAGCGAGAGAGGAATGGTTGGAAATCTACATTTGCTCTCCATGTTTGGAGAATGTTAGGATTATGGATGTTTAGGCACTCATCATTGTGTGTCATAAGATATGTCTTTTGACCCATTTCATCAATGTACAATGATGACTCCATTTGTACCTTCCAAGGGAATTTATATCTGCATTCAAGGGTAGCCCCTTTTCTATGGAGACATGTTTTCTCATTGCACTTTGTATGTCTTTGAACTTGATTTAAGAGTTTTTCATAGTCCTCAAATGGGTTGGATGCAAATATATCCTTTGTATCTAGTAAGCAAGGGTCATATTCAATGGATTGATGCATAGCCATGTGTGTGTCATGGTTTTCTCTAGGATTCCACGCTGTAACATAGTTATCAAAGAAACTCTTTGCATCATAGATTTGATTTGGGTCTTCCCAATTTAATGTTTCCATGTTTGGAGCACCAACAAGCCATAGAAATCCATGTATATGTAGAGAGCCACGATGTTTCCATTCATACCTAAAAAAGGTATATGAAATTATTAGTACATATCATATATATGTATAGGTTCGGTAGAGGTAATTTCAAGTATTATAGATTGTGTACCTATATCAATAGTTAATTGCGTGCATTTTTATTTGTAGTATCTCCTCATGGAAGATTGAAAACCTTTTGTGCATATAGACAGCTACAATGTGGGGGTGATCGATGACATTGTTTGTACGCCAACGTTGGTGAAGCATTGAGTCAAGAGGTCTACCCTTTTGCATAATTGCATGCAAGTCTAGCCATTTTGTGTCTACTACACCAAGAGTAAAAAATAAGGTTGGGAATTGAAGTTGTGTTATCATTTTTGTTAGGTCAATCCTTCACATGATCCATAATGCTCTAGTCCCATGTAGATGTGCTTTAAAGCACATGAATTGTTCTGGGGATTTGTCTGCAGGTATTTCTTTGATATGCACACATAATTCTTGAATTGTGGTGGGTGTGTTATGATCTTGGCTTCGTTTGACAAAGAAGGTAGTTGTTGATTGACTTTGATGGCACATAATCAAATTGCAGAGGTAGCATCTGAAACGGGGATGACTACCAAACCTATTGTCATGGTATATCATCAAGGGTATTGCATAGCTATCAAGTGGTATGTTTCTCCTGCATGGTTGGAGAGGTAGGGAATCTCTAGTGGGGAAAAGAGCAGGAAATGCCATCTCAAATAGACCCTCTGTGTTGTACTCATTGATTGATGATAGGCCAATTATCAACCATTCAATTGTATTTTGTGAAAAATCATATGTACTATTAACAAATGCTCTTATTTTTTCCATCTCTCGTTGTGTATTAGGAAATCTAGAGGCAAAGGAAGCCATTTGTTGCTCATCTTGGAAAACATCATGGTGTTCTAAATCTGCAATATTTGGCTCTTCAGTGGGAGAAGTGAAAGTTTCTATAGAGACAAAATAGAGGTGAGAGGAGACATTGGTGTGTGTGGTGGAAAGTGATGCAAGCGAGTTTTGGTCAATTTGGATGTCATTGTAATATTTGTCATTTTGCATCTTGTAGAGCAATGCATTGATGACATGAGATTTTGTCACATAACAATCATAACATTTCCCCTTTCCTCCATGTCTCTTGACAACCAAGATATCAAGATGTGAAAAGCGATGTGGCAGAAAAGTTGCTATGTGGACAATTTATTGTGGGAAACTAATAGTGTGACCACTATATTTGTATTGTCCACCTCGAGCGTCTTGTAAGATGGGGTTAACTAGAGCAATTAGCATTTCCTCAACTTGTGTAAGTATTGATAGGAATTTTGGTTGGTCATTGGAGTCCATATTATTCCATTTGGAGAAATGATGACCATTATTTTCTCTATGACAATGAGTACACATGTTTCCATTTGGAGATGGGCGAGTAAGAATGCCACGATATGATTACATACATGTAGTGCATGTATGTATGTTAGACAAGGCATAAATGCATTTTCAGAAATATTGGGAAGCATGTGTATGGGGTTGATGTTCTAGAACATGTTTCGGCAATTCCACAGAAGGTTGGTTTTGGTTTATAAGTGATGTCTCTCTAAGTCTCTCCAATTTTATTTATTTTTTTGATATTTTATTCAACGTTGTTCATTTTGTTGGATCCTAGATGTAGATAGAGGAGTGGTGAACAAGCTAGTAGTTTTTGTATTAATAGTGTCATTGTTCCATCTATTTCTTTTTTTTTTGGTTTATTTATGTAGAATGAATTGTGTGGTGTTGGTGATTGTATAGAGTCTTGTTGGGAAGTTGAATTTGTGAATAATTTTTGCGTGAAGCATTTGATGGAATGCCTTCTTGAAATAGAACACGCCTCTCTAATGATCTTGAGATTCCTTCACATGTGGTGTTTGTTTTTGTAGTTTGGAACATTCGGGCATTTTTTGTGCCAGATGGAATTGCATATAAGAGAAACAATGAAATATTTGTAGTTAAAACTCAAATTGTTTGATAGCACATTTTGTATGTTTGAAGGCATGTTTTTGTAAGCATATTCTCAAAATAGTTATACAAGCAATAGATTTATTTTTTAAAATATGTTTTAAGTGAATGCATAGGTTGGATTTCCTTCCATATAAATGTTATAACGAAGAAAAAAAACACCAAAACATAAACAATTTATATAATATGTATATGCACAAAAGTAGGGAAATTACAAGTTGGTGTTTTAAAGAAACAACCATAACATGACTTTGCAAGAACTATTTAACCAAGAATTTAGGGATCAAGATATCCTCTTTTGGCTTTGATATGTGATCAATTTTATCACATGAAATCAAGATGCATTTGATCTTTTTTTTATTGGAAAATGTTTGTTCATGCACTACTAGTTTGAACAAGTAGCTATGAAAGAACAACTTTCCAAATATGTCCGTGATTTTTTTGGTATTTCCCTTATATCCATGTTCATATAACTTCTCAGCAGAAACACCTACAAGTTGTTCGACGACTTCTTGAAATTATTTAACATTGATTTTTCTTGTTTGGTATTCAATGCTGAACTGGAAAATGGACCTGTATTCACATTCAAAAACATGTTGATTACACCTTTGGCAATTCCATACACCATCGTCAATAGGTGTGAGTTTTTTTTTTACACTTTCAATCTTTAAATGTAAGTGGGCATGTAACATACCAACAATTGTATGTATTTAAAGAAGCAGTAGTTGTGATGCCAACCCCCAACCCTCCTAGGGCTAACATTGCCAATCCAACAAAAGAACTATGAATCAACACATTAATTGTTCTTGGAGAGATGAAATATGTGAACATGAAGAAAAAAAGGTGACCTTATTTCCATAGGTTTGCTCAATGTCTATTGTTTTCTTCTCAAAATTGTCAATGATCCACACAAGTGTGGTTAATCTTGTTAATAAGTGTGGGGCTTCTCATGCCATTACATTTAAACCCATAACCCAACACTAATTGTTTTGGTGTTTTGGAGAGCAAACCCAAGGTAATGGCATTGTCTAACTATTCTGTGTTTTGTCTTTTTTCGTCAGAATCCAGTGACTTAAATGTGCACAGAATCATAATTTTTTGTTGTTTAAATTGCATTTTTGAATGCAGAAATAAATTCAACATGCTGAAAAACCACAAGAACACCTGAATTATACAGAAATAACCACTCAAATCTGTAGATCCAACAATCACTTGTTGTATTTCGAGCAAATATCACTTAAAAATATCACGAAAAAAGAACCAAAACATAGAAAGTTTATCCTATGACCAAAGAAATGATATTATGATGAGTGTGGGATCCAAATACAGTATATATAGACATTAAAAGTGATGCTAATTCTCATATCATATTGATAAGGATAGAAAATTCTCATAATACATCAAAGAAAAGATGTCAGTCTAGTCGGTTCGGAAGGGCAGCTCGAGTGGTTCAACATAGCCTTTTCTCCGTGGGCCTGGACCCAAACCTGTATAAAATTCGTACATGTAGGTTCCCGCTTTCCACCTTATCTCCAGGAAACATTTGTTTCATCGCTTTAACTCATTAGGCGATCTAATATTATTTAATAAGGGGGCGGACCTTCTTGATTAGTGTGCAGACGCGAGTGCTTCCACTCGACTCCCCCCCTTTCTATATCATATTGATAAGGATAGAAAATTCTCATAATACATCAAAGAAAAGATGTCAGTCTTTAAGAAAAGATTTCATTAAATAACATTTAAATAATACATACACCAATACACTTAAAGCATTATTTAGATTTATTGATACAACTATAACATTATGTAGATTTAGTTGTATAATAGATTTAATATGGTTGAAAGATAAAACATATTATGGAATAGATATAGATTTAATATGGTTAAAGATACACCATATTATGGAATAGATGAAAGATAAGATATTACTCTTTAAATATCAAAACATTTAATACATATTTTTTAAAATTTTATAATATTTATTATTCTTCGTAATTAATAAATAATTGTAGAAATTAATTTTTTAAGAATATATTTTTATTTATCTTATGCAACATGTTTGAAGTATTTTAAAAAGTTGGAAAATGCTATTTTTTAAATATCAAAACATTTAAAACATATTTTTTAAAATTCTATAATATTTATTATTTGAAGTATTTTAAAAAGTTGAAAAATATTATTTTTTAAATATAAAAACATTTAAAACATATTTCTTAAAATTTTATAATATTTATTATTCTCCGTAATTAAAAAATTATTGTCCGTTTAAATTTTTTTAAGAATAAATTCTTATTTATCTTTATGTTACATGTTTGAAGTATTTTGACAAGTTGGAAAATGTTTTTTTTTTTTATCACTGGTTAGTGAATTGTCTTTTAAACTTCTGGTTTTGATTTTATATTAAAAAAAAATTGTGAAGTATTTTGACAAGTTGGAAAATGTTCTTTTTTTTTATCACTGGTTAGTGACGAAACTTCTTGTCTTTTAAACTTCTGGTTTTGATTTTATCTTAAAAAAGAATTGTGCATCCAGAACGCATTCCCAACATGCAGACACGCTTTTTGCACCGATGGGTGCATAAATATCGAATACTCCTCTAGAATCACAATCTTCATCTTGTTATTATCTCTCCATCTTCCCTCGTTTTATTCCTCTCGAATGGCATTCCATGATACATTAGCTTCCTCTACGACCTCCACCTCTGTCTCCTTTGCTTTGCAGCAAAGCCCAACCACAGAAACTACTACGATGTATTTATAAATCATCGTGGCATTGACGTTAAGAAAACCTTAGCTAGCCATTTGTACCATCGACTTCTTGTACACGGATTGCGAGTCTTTCTGGACAAGGACGAGTTACAGGAAGGTGACAACTTATATTCTCAAATACATGGCTCTATTGTAACTGCTTCAGTCCATATCGCTATTTTCTCTAAAAACTATTCAAAATCTACTTGGTGTGTGGGAGAACCATAATTCCCGTCTTCTACCATGTGAAGCCTTCAAACCTTAGGTGGACGCGTGAAACTGGAGTGTATGCTCAAGCCCTGCGCATCCTCGAAGACAAGAAAACATTTGACTCTGAAAAAAATCAAGAGAAGCTACGATATGATTCCAACACTATCAGAAAATGGAGGGACTTCTGTTAGATATTAATCATTTCACCGGTGGCCGTTTTGACCCTTTAAGACTCGAGACACCATCTGTGGATTTGTTACGTTTTAATTTTTGAAGGCCACGAGACACCATCACCACTTCATTTAAATATTTTCTAAGATCGAAGGGGCAGTTTTTGAATTAGGGAATTAATGTTAGTTTTTGTATAAATGGAAAACAGATTGTAATCTGAGCTATCTGAAAAATCACATTTTTGAATCAAAGTCGCTATTGTGCATTCGGAGGTATTCTCTGTTAAATATAATGTGACCTCAACAACCTGAATGTACACTGCCAACTATACTATCATTTCTTGATGTTCTTGATTTGCTTGAGTATATTTAGCTCAGCTCTTTTCCCTTTTCTCAATGTACTCTTTTCCTCATATACCTAATATACTGAATACTATTTTCTGTTCTGGTCCTTTTCTGTATTCTTTGCTTCTCAATTTATCATGGTATCAGAGCTTCAGATGTAAGCCTCTTCACACAGTCTGGAGAGCAGCCTGATCCTAAGAAGCGCACAACTTAAACTATCAACGAGAGCACGAGACACAGTTTCTTCACAAGGCTTGGAGAGCAGTCCGTCAGTCCGCTCAAAAGATCGTTGCAGACAGAAAGTGCAAGGAAGCAGAAACTGCAGAAGGCAGAAACAATAAAGAATCGTGAACATTTAAAGATTCGTGAAAGATTCACGAAGAAGAGTTGCAAAGTGAATAAACAATTAAAGATACGTGAGTTCTTTAAAGAATTCATGAAAGATTCATGAATTTCCTTCTTCAGAAGAAACTCTTTGTAGAAGCAGCAAAGAACATGCTAAAGAAGCAAAGGAGAAGCAGTTGCAGCCGTAAGATCAGTCTTGCTAACAGATCTGAGGCGTTAATCGAGTTTAGAAAGGACGAGGAGCATGCAGAAAAGGCAAAAGATTTTTAGCTATCAGATTTAGCACAGAGGACCGATAGCCGTCGAATCCAGGAGAAAGTGAACGAGGCTTAGTCCTCTGGAGCGCACAGGAGAAAAGCCGACTTACGAAGTCGCGAAATCCCGACATCGTTGGGACCATCCATCAAGGAGGAGACGTGGCGAGATCTCGACATTTCGCTGACTCACAGGTAGTAAAGGTTAGAGAACACTGCGGTGAGAATTTGCGAATCACGAAATCACGACTTGATCTGAGCCCTTGGATCAAGAAAGATCGTGAGCCATCGATCTGATGCTATCATGAAATCGAGAATCGGGAATTCGACGAGCAGAGGAGACTGCACTCCATACCTTGATAAGAGAAATTCCAAAATCACTCCAACCGTTGGATTTGGAGTGACAGGTGGCAGCAGATCCAAGCACCATCAAAATTTCGGCATTTCGGAGTTCGGGGTTTGGAGAACATCGTGACGAGATTTCAAGAGTCGCGAAATACCGATTCGCAAAATCCCAAAAGGATCTTGATCGTCCATCTCAGAGGATAGGTGGCAACAGATCCCAATGCCAAGACATTTTGGCATTTCGGCAATCGGGGATTCGAAAGACAAAGGAACGAGACGCTTGCATCGCAATTCCCTGAATTGGGAAACCCCGAAAGAATCAGGATCATTAGATCGAGGAAGGCTCAGAGCCGTTGATCTCGTAGTAGATATGATTTCGGACTTTCGGCAACCGGGAGTTGGAGGGACAAGGAGTTAACCCCTCCACATCCCCGAATCACGAAAGCCGGTAGCGCTTTGGCGTTAAGCGCGTGAACACAGAGTGGTGGTCACATGGACAGAGGCTAAGGGAGAATCCAAAGCCCGTTAATCCCTTTTTGGCATTTCGGGACCTGAGAGTTCGAAGGACCTAGAATCGTTGGAGCCGGAATCGTGAAATCACGAACTATGAAATTCTGAAATAATCTGAGTCATTGATCGAGTATAGATTTGGACCGTTAGATCTCCGATCGTGGAGGATTGTAGATTGTTGATCATGATATTCCAAAGAAACTGTGGCCGTTGATCTTAAATCAACGAGGATCGTTGATCCGTGAAGCAATTTTGCATTTTGACTATTTGAGGGAACTGCTACCTTCAGCGTAAAAAACGCGAAGTCTCGAAACGCGAAAGCCCGTAGTGCCTGGTTTTTCTGCCCACGGTCATATGAGAAGATAAACTTTCTTTGGCTCTCGAGTAAACTTAGAAAGCCTTATTCCGCCATGAGAGGGGTTTCAATTGTTGCAGTGTTACAGTTGCTAAAGAACAGAGCTCAAAGCTCTAAATCATTAGATCTTGTGCTCGGATAGTCAGATCCAGCCAGATCGAAGTCAAACAAGTGGTTTACACCGCGTTTTTCGGTCGGAAGTCACTGCAAGAAATTTGAAGACCTGGTTTTATGCGCAGGAAACAGGTAAATATGGAATTTTCTAACAATTTTTTCTGTTTTGTTAAATTCTTTAAAGATGGCCACGTCTAGCAATTTAGGACCAACTCAAGGTCCGATTCTTCTTGGAAAGAATTATGAGTTTTGATCTCTTCGAATGAGATCCTTCTTGCAAGCACAAGAGTGTTGGGATCTAATGGATCTTGGATATGTGGAACCAGATCCAACAAACCTTGCCACCATGACAAACCAACAGAGAACTGCTCAGGCAACACAGAGGAACAAAGAGAATAAAGCCAAATTTTGGATTCAAAATTCAGTGGATGACTCGATTTTCTCAAAAATCACAGGCACTGTTACTTCAAAACAGGCCTGGGACATCCTTAAATCAGCCTACCAAGGAAATGACCGGGTCAAAAAAATCAAATTGTAGACTTTGAGGACGTAATTCGAGACTTTAAGAATGACAGAGTCTAGAAATGTGGATCAGTTTATGACCAGAGTCATGGGAATCGTAAACCAGATCAGGTTGACTGGTGAAGCCATCCCTGATCAACTCATTGTTGAGAAAGTCCTCAGAAGTCTACCAAATAAATTCGAAATGGTCATTACAACAATCCTTGAATCCAAGAATCTGTCACGTTTTTCAACATATGAACTAATTGGTTCCATGTCGACACACGAGACCAGATTACATCTCACATATGAGTGAATCTCCAATGCCTTCAAAACTCAATTCTCTTTCAGCAGAGGGAGAGGCAGAGGGAGATGCAGAGGTCACCAAGGAAGAGGGAGCAGTCCAAGTAACCCTCACTCTAGTGGAGGACACAGACAACAGATCTCGAATCAAAATTTCCAAGGTCATAGACAATAGAATCAGAATCAGAGTTTCCGACCTCAAAGAGGCAGAGGGAGAAGATCAAATGACAAATCAAGCATACAATGCTATTATTGCAAAAAGTATGGGCACTATGAATCTGAATGCAGGAAGAAGCAAGCAGATCAGCTCTCAGGCAGAGCACATGTCTCAAATCATACAGGAGAAACCTTAGAAGGTATGTTTCTCTCATGCCACAAGTCTGAAGAACAACCTAAAGATCTCTGGTTGCTGGACAGTGGATGCAACAATCACATGACAGGTAACAAAGATTTACTTTCATGCATTGATTCTTCAGTTTCATATGATATTACACTTGGAAATGATTCCTTAGTCAAAGTTAAGGAAAATGAACTGTACCTATTCTTACTAAACAAAATGTAAAGAAAGACATAAACAAAGTTTAGCATGTTCCAGATCTGAAACATAATCTGCTAAGTGTAGGAAAGCTCATTGAACATGGCTATAAGGTACTTTTTGAGGGAGCATCTTGCAATATATATGATAAAACCCCCAGCAGAAAATTGATTTCTGAAATCCACATGACTCAGAATAGGATGTTTTCCCTGACCCTCAGAAATGCAAATCTGATCCAAACATATGCACAAAGTGCATCCACCCCCAATGAAACTATGGTTTGGCATACAAGATTTGGACATCTACCCTTTCAGAGTCTAAGTCTTCTACAGAAGCACTCCATGGTCAAAGGTCTCCCTATCTTCAAAGAGTAAAATCCCCCATGTGAGTCTTGCATACTTGGAAAACATAAGACAACTAGTTTTCCACAGTCCTCCACTCAAGCCAAAAAACATCTCGAACTTGTTCAAACTGACCTATGTGGACCAATGCAAACAGAGTCCATATGTGGTAGCTTTTATTTTCTATCATTTATTGATGACTTTAGCAGGAAAATATGGATCTATTTTCTCAGACACAAGTCTGAAACTTTTGCAAAATTCAAAGAATTCAAAGCAAAAGCTGAAAAACAGAGTGGCAAATATATAAAAGATCTCAGGTCGGATGGAGGAGGAGAATACAACTCCAACTAATTTTCAAATTTCTGCAAATCACAAGACATTATCATGCAAACTACAGCCAGGTATACTCCATAACAGAATGGAGTGGATGAAAGGAAAAAGTAGACAATAATGAACATGGAAAGAAGCCTACTCAAAGAGAAATGTTTGTCAAATACTTTTTGGGCTGAAGCAGTAGCATGGTCAGCTTATCTCTTGAATAGATCTCCAACCACCAAACTAAAGATGAAAGTCCCTCAAGAAGCATGGAGTGGGACAAAGCTAAATGTTGCTCATCTAAGGACATTTGGATGCATAACATATGCTCACATCCCTTTTGAATTAAGGAAGAAACTTGATGATAGAAGTGATAAATGTATCTTTACTGGATACAGTGAAACATATAAAGCTTACAGGCTTCACAATCCAATCTCAAAGAAACTAATTTTCAGCAGAGATGTAAAATTTCTGGAAAATCAACTCTAGAATGAATCTGAAAATCCGCAAATGGACAGTCAAAATCCATTGCTGCCCAGTGCTGAAAACACAGAAAATTCAAGACAACCAATACCTCAACCTGCTCTTCCAAGATTGCAGGTACAAGGACAACCTGAAAATTCTCAGGATAACTCAACTTCAAGCAGAAACTTATCCTCTGAACTTCAAAATCAGAGAACTCAAATTTTGAGAGAAATCCATCAGCAGTTGGATGACATTGAACAACACAATCTTTTTGCATTAATGTCATGTTAACCTACATCTTTTAAAGAAGCAACTAAGGAGGCACATTGGGTTCAAGCCATGAACCAAGAGACTGACTCCATTGAGAGGAACAAGACATGGGATATTGTTAATTTGCCCAGACACAAGAAAAGTATTGGTGTCAAGTGGGTTTACAAAACTAAACTCAATGAAAAAGGGCAGATTTGAAAAACACAAGGCAAGACTTGTTGCCAAAGGATTCTCACAACAACTAGGTACTGATTATGGTGAAACTTTTTCTCCAGTAGAAAGATTAGACACTGTAAGGACTCTATTGGCCATAGCATCCCAACACAAATGGAAATTATACTAGATGGATGTCAAATCATCTTTCCTGAATGGTTTCTTAGAAGAAGAAGTTTATGTCGATCAACCACATAGATTTGAAGTCCAAGAGAAGCCAACCAAAGTTTATCGGTTGAAGAAAACCTTGCATGGCTTAAAGCAAGCTCCACGAGCTTGGTACAATAGAATTGACACATACCTGATCAAAAGTGGTTTCAGCATAAGCCAAAATGAGCCAACTCTTTACACAAAAACAGATCAACACGGTAAAATTTTGATTGTATGTTTATATGTTGATGACATGATATATACTGGAAATCTTGAGTTAACCAGTTTTAAACATGCCATGCAATATGAGTTTGAGATGACAGATCTTGGCATAATGAAATACTTTTTGGGGATTGAGGTTGATCAATCAACCAAAGGAATTTTTATCTGTTAGAAAAAGTATGCAGCAGACATCGTCAAAAGATTCCGCATGGAAGAATGCAATCTAGTAGAAACCCCTATACCCCTAGGCACAAAATTGAGCAAGAAAGATGAAGGCCCTACAGTGGACCCTACCCTATACAAAATTTTAGTAGGCAGTTTGTTGTATCTTACAACAACTAGGCCTGATATTATGTATGCAACCAACCTTGTTTCCAGATTCATGGAATCCCCCAAAGATTCTCACTGGAAGATGGCGAAACGGATTATGATATATGTTGCAGGAACTCTCAATTTTGGCTTATGGTAGACTGAATCTGATGATAATCATCTCTTTGGTTACACAGACAGTGATTTTTCAGGCAGCCTAGATGACAGGAAAAGCACCTTAGGACATGTTTTTCACCTGGGCATGAACCTGATTTCATGGGCATCAAAGAAGCAACCAATTGTATCAATATCTTCTACAGAGGCAGAGTATGTCATTGCTACCTCAGCTTCATGTCAAGATGTGTGGCTGAGAAGAATATTGAAATATATGTCACATACAGAAAAGGATCCAACTCCTATCTTCTGTGACAACACCTCAGCAATTTCTCTATCCAAAAATCATGTGTTTCACAAGAAAAGAAAACATATTGACACTCACTTTCACTTCATCCATGAGCTAGTCAATAATGGTGACATAACACTTCAATTATGTGGCTCTTGAGATCAGCTCGCAGATATCTTCACAAATCCACTGGAAAATTTGTTTTTGATTTTCAGAGACAACACTTGGGCATCATCAGTGATAATGTTTGTAACTGTTGAGTTTAAGAGGGAGTGTTAAATATAATGTAATCTCAATAGCCTGAATGTACACTGCCAGCTGTACTATCATTTCTTGATGTTCTTGATTTGCTTGAGCCTATTTAGCTCAGCTCTTTTCCCTTTTCTCAATGTAGTCTTTTCCTCATATACCTAATATATTGAATACTATTTTCTGTTCTTCTCCTTCTCTGTATTCTCTGCTTCTCAATTTATCATTCTCTCCATTTATATTTTGTTTTTCATTGAGTTTTTAAACTCGTTTTATTTCTTGATAAGATTCGTTTTGAGCAAACACAGTAATTACTTCCGATTGCAAACCCGGTGTCACATTAATTTGGAGCATAGAGATTCAGGGTTTTCTCTTCCGGGACATTTGCGTGCTTGTGTAATAGAGCTTCTCACCTTCCAAACACAGAAACCCGAAGTGTTGGGCCCACAATCTATTCCTGTTTTGAGATTCGACAATTGTAGTTTCGTTTTGTTTTTTCTTTGGGTGTTTGCAAACCCCGAAACCTGAAGTGCTAGGCCCATAGTTAGATCGCATTTTGCGATTCTGTAATCAACGTGTTGTATTATGTTTTTGTATTGAGCGTTTGTAAATGCCAAAACCCGATACCCGATTGACCTCTGTTTTTCACAACTTCCACCTGAATGCTTTTAATGAGTAAGACCTCAACTCTCGATGTTTGTATTAACTTCCAATATGTTGAATTGATATGCATAGCTTATGTAGCCATTACTTACTCATTAAATTTTTTAATATTCAGTGACGAGGGGCAACTGGTAGATAACGTTGTGCAACGCGTGTTGAAGAAGGTTGAGAAAACACCCCTTAATGTAGCGAAATATCCAACAGGTTATTGCAGTAGCAAAACAGGGATAGTTCTAGAGAAACAACAAAGAGGGTAAGCTAGAGTTTTCATAATTGTAGGCCTTGGTGGAATCGGGAAGATAACTTTTGCAAAAGAATTCTTCAACAAACAAAGATCAAATTACGATAGATCCTTCTTTTTATCTGATGTTAGAGAAAACGCAGCTACAAGATCTTTAAATTCCTTGCAAAGTATTGATGATGGTATAGAGAAGCTCATAAGGTATCTGTCACCTTGTCATGCTCTCATAATTTTAGATGATGTGGATCATCTTCAACAACTTGATGCACTATTTTTACCAGTAAAGAATTTTCTTAATTCTAATGGTTTAATTTTGATTACATCTCGCAATAAGGATGTTCTTACAAGCTCCAGAATTGTAGAGTCGTCTATTTTAAAACTTGCAGCCCTTAATCGACAACACTCCCAGGAGCTCTTCTGCTCCCATGCCTTTGGACAACCGTATCATGTTATAGGATTTGAACAACTGGTTGAAATTTTTTTGGATGCTTGCCATGGATTTCCATTATCTCTAAAGGTGATTAGAGCATGTCTTCATGAAAAATATTTGGAGTATTGAAAAGTGCAATTGCACAAAATCTCCAAAATACTTTCCAAAGATATAATAAGTAGACTTAAAATTAGCTATGATGGTCTCTATGCAGAGGAGAAGCTGTTTTTTTAATGGAGAAGACAGGGATACCATTTTAACTATGATGGTCTCGACGAAGAGGAGAAGCAGATATTCTTGGACATTGCTTGTTTTTTTATTGGAGAAGACAGGGATACCGCCATAAGAATATGGGATGGATCTGGGTGGGAAGGATGGCTTCGCAATCTAGAGAGAAGATGTCTTGTTGAGGTCGATAGTAATAATTGTTTAAGAATGCACGACCACGTTAGATACCTCTGCAGAGATATGGTGGAGAAAGAACCTTAGGAATGTCCTCATCGTCTTTGGCACCCGACAGAAAGCCTTGGTCATAATGTCTTTGACCAATCACCTATACGTATATTACTCTTTAAGCGACTTTCAATACTGTGTTGTTGCATTTCAAAATGTTATATGTACACATCTTATTCTTTACACAACTTTCAATATAGTGTTGTTGCGTTTCAAAATCCCCACATTTCCGACCATCCTGGTAGGAATTTGGATAACAAAAATCTTTCAGTTTAATTTGTGATTTAAACTACAATTTCGATGATTTCGGTATTCAAAAGTTATGAATCATGATTCAACGACAGTTTTGAATTGATGAAGTTGTAATTTTGGAATCATTGTCATTTTCAACTACAAAAATTTGGACCAAAATGCTAGAAAGGGGGGATTTAGTTGGTAATTAGCCTAGACCTTTGAGGGTTTGTCAGTTTCATTGCTTAACCTTTCCAGGTCTCTCCATATTGTTTCTAACTGTTTCCAGAGAACAATTTAGGTGCGAGGAATCAGTATGGTAGCCCACAAAGATGATCAGATCACATGTGATGATTGATATTCAAAATTTTCCGCCAACAGATGGTCTCGACAGTCGTTAAAAAGGCTTATGGAGCTCATGGGCAGTTGTTTGAGCAAGTTGCAGCTGCTCAGGGTTGAAGGTTTCTATGTAGTAAGTGTATTCATTGTTGGACAGTTGCCACAACTCATATGGCTCTGCTAGTATTGTCAGGATGTAATCATTTCTCACCGTCTGTGTAAACGATGAAACGGTGGCCGTCTTGACCTTTCAAGACTCGAGGGTTAAACCACCGATTTCTATTCTGTCTTACATTGCCTAAACGGTGGCTGCCTTAACCTTTCAAGGCAACCAAATTCCAACACCGCCTTGATTAAAATCTTTTATAAGATCGAAGGGGCATTTTTGTTAATGTTTAAATACCACAGTTGTAATCGTAATTTAGATATGGAGGATGATGGACAAGCAGCTCAATAGAAATTTCTGAATAAAATTATGTTATTGAAGTGCTCGACATTTATAATTTTGAGTTATTGAGTTTGTAAACTTTGTTCTGGCAATTTCTTCTTCAAATCATCTGCTGGTTTGAACAATTGATTCGATCATCATCCAACTGGAAATTACCAGAAATCTCCAAGTGCTGATCTCATGGCTTGTTCGTAATATCACGAATATTCGTTTTACGTTGTTTTTTGTGTCAGGTGCATTTCCAACTACCGAGACCCAAAGTGTCCAGCCTCACATCTTCTTCTCGCACATCAGGACTTTGTAACAATTGTTGCATCTTTGCATCTTGTATTTTGCCTCTCAAATCACTGAGACTCGAAGTAGCGGGCTCCACACTTTTCTCGCAATATCGCGACTCGGGGGATCGTTGCATTTTTATTTTGTGTTGGTTCCAAATGTTGATACCCAATACCATGAGGTGTTGGGCCCATATCCTTCTCACGACATCGCGATTCGACAATCGTTGGGGTGTTTTGTTTTGGGTCGAGCGTTCGTAAACGCCAAAACCCCAAACCCCAATTGAACTTCGTTTTTCACATTTGGTATCAGAGCTACCAGTCTATTCTGCTATTGCTTAGTTCATTGTAGATTATTCTTGTTAGTGCCAAATTTTATTCTCTTATTTTCCTGCATGAAGGTTTATTTAATTCCTTTCAAATTTTATATAAATGACTGCGTCTGGTAGTAATTCTTCTCAGGTTCATGTTCCTGTTCTGAGCGAGAAGTCATATGATTCCTAGTATATTATAAAGAGGACGATTTTGTGTTCTGAGGATTTATGGACTTATGTTATTGATGGTTGTTGGTTGTGGAGCCTGATTATCTTCCTAATTCAGAGGTCCTTGTTTTCAGCCGTGTTTATACCCCATGAAGTATTTACATCCCAGAAGTATGTACACTCTTCCATGCGAGGGAGTGCAGAGGGGGGGTACCCCCTCTGTGGGGTTCGAGGGGCCTATCCCCCCGGCTGGGGGGTCTGGGGGCAAGCGGGGCCCCAGTGGGGGTTCGGGGGCGAAGCCCTCGAAGCAAAAATTTCCTTGTAAAAGTATATTGTAATTTCATTGTAAATCTGGACCGTTCATTATAAGGTTGCAGATCTAACGGTAGAGATTATGTTAGGGTTTTTTTCCCTAGAAGGCAACCCTCTTTT